>OY992536.1:140587315-140855468 GCA_963921195.1 Pegoplata infirma | reverse complement strand
TAATAATAATAATAATAATAATAATAATAATAATAATAATAATAATAATAATAATAATAATAATAATAATAATAATAATAATAATAATAATAATAATAATAATAATAATAATAATAATAATAATAATAATAATAATAATAATAATAATAATAATAATAATAATAATAATAATAATAATAATAATAATAATAATAATAATAATAATAATAATAATAATAATAATAATAATAATAATAATAATAATAATAATAATAATAATAATAATAATAATAATAATAATAATAATAATAATAATAATAATAATAATAATAATAATAATAATAATAATAATAATAATAATAATAATAATAATAATAATAATAATAATAATAATAATAATAATAATAATAATAATAATAATAATAATAATAATAATAATAATAATAATAATAATAATAATAATAATAATAATAATAATAATAATAATAATAATAATAATAATAATAATAATAATAATAATAATAATAATAATAATAATAATAATAATAATAATAATAATAATAATAATAATAATAATAATAATAATAATAATAATAATAATAATAATAATAATAATAATAATAATAATAATAATAATAATAATAATAATAATAATAATAATAATAATAATAATAATAATAATAATAATAATAATAATAATAATAATAATAATAATAATAATAATAATAATAATAATAATAATAATAATAATAATAATAATAATAATAATAATAATAATAATAATAATAATAATAATAATAATAATAATAATAATAATAATAATAATAATAATAATAATAATAATAATAATAATAATAATAATAATAATAATAATAATAATAATAATAATAATAATAATAATAATAATAATAATAATAATAATAATAATAATAATAATAATAATAATAATAATAATAATAATAATAATAATAATAATAATAATAATAATAATAATAATAATAATAATAATAATAATAATAATAATAATAATAATAATAATAATAATAATAATAATAATAATAATAATAATAATAATAATAATAATAATAATAATAATAATAATAATAATAATAATAATAATAATAATAATAATAATAATAATAATAATAATAATAATAATAATAATAATAATAATAATAATAATAATAATAATAATAATAATAATAATAATAATAATAATAATAATAATAATAATAATAATAATAATAATAATAATAATAATAATAATAATAATAATAATAATAATAATAATAATAATAATAATAATAATAATAATAATAATAATAATAATAATAATAATAATAATAATAATAATAATAATAATAATAATAATAATAATAATAATAATAATAATAATAATAATAATAATAATAATAATAATAATAATAATAATAATAATAATAATAATAATAATAATAATAATAATAATAATAATAATAATAATAATAATAATAATAATAATAATAATAATAATAATAATAATAATAATAATAATAATAATAATAATAATAATAATAATAATAATAATAATAATAATAATAATAATAATAATAATAATAATAATAATAATAATAATAATAATAATAATAATAATAATAATAATAATAATAATAATAATAATAATAATAATAATAATAATAATAATAATAATAATAATAATAATAATAATAATAATAATAATAATAATAATAATAATAATAATAATAATAATAATAATAATAATAATAATAATAATAATAATAATAATAATAATAATAATAATAATAATAATAATAATAATAATAATAATAATAATAATAATAATAATAATAATAATAATAATAATAATAATAATAATAATAATAATAATAATAATAATAATAATAATAATAATAATAATAATAATAATAATAATAATAATAATAATAATAATAATAATAATAATAATAATAATAATAATAATAATAATAATAATAATAATAATAATAATAATAATAATAATAATAATAATAATAATAATAATAATAATAATAATAATAATAATAATAATAATAATAATAATAATAATAATAATAATAATAATAATAATAATAATAATAATAATAATAATAATAATAATAATAATAATAATAATAATAATAATAATAATAATAATAATAATAATAATAATAATAATAATAATAATAATAATAATAATAATAATAATAATAATAATAATAATAATAATAATAATAATAATAATAATAATAATAATAATAATAATAATAATAATAATAATAATAATAATAATAATAATAATAATAATAATAATAATAATAATAATAATAATAATAATAATAATAATAATAATAATAATAATAATAATAATAATAATAATAATAATAATAATAATAATAATAATAATAATAATAATAATAATAATAATAATAATAATAATAATAATAATAATAATAATAATAATAATAATAATAATAATAATAATAATAATAATAATAATAATAATAATAATAATAATAATAATAATAATAATAATAATAATAATAATAATAATAATAATAATAATAATAATAATAATAATAATAATAATAATAATAATAATAATAATAATAATAATAATAATAATAATAATAATAATAATAATCTATATATATAATTTCCCTATTTGTGTGTTCCTCTTTTTTTGTCTATCCAGAGCTTTTTGAAGCCATCTGATGAGATACAAAGCTGAAAATTGGCATGCATTTAGTAAAACACCTGGGGCAGATCCTAACGTAGCCGGATTTTCGATTTTTTGCCAGTGGGCGGAGAAATAAGCGGAAAAGTGGGCGTGTCAAAATTCAATTTTTTTACATTTTTGCTTAATTTAAAGCCCCATAATGACCTAGGAAGCTGAAAATTTTCTAGAATATAGTCCTAACGATGGCGCATGTCCTGGATTAATCGGATTTTAAATTTTTGGAATTTAGATGGAAAATTGAGACGAAAAAGGGGCGTGTCAAAATTGGGATTTTTTAACATTTTCACTTCTTTTGAAGCCCCTAAATGACTTAAGAAGCTGAAAATTGCATAGCATATAGTTCCAACAATGGAGTATATGCTGAAGTAATCGGATTTAAATTTTTTAGACTGTGGAAGGAGAATTACAAGAAAAAAGGGGCGTGGCAAAATTGTGTTTTTTAATATTTTAACTTATTTGAAGACCCCCAATGATCTATGAAGATGAAAATTTACATTTTTCCTTATTTTAAAGTCTAATGACTTAAGAAGCTGACAATTTCCTAGCATATAGTCCTATCGATGAAGCATATCCTGAAGTAGTCAAATTTTTAATTTTTAGACTGTGGGCGGAGAATTGAAATGAAAAAGGGGAATGAAAAAATTGGGATTTTTAATATTTTAACTACTTTTGAAGCCCCAAAGGAATCAAAAAATGCATAGCATGTAGTCCTAACGATGTAGTATATCCTGAAGTAATCGGATTTAAAATTTCTCGACTGTGGACGGCGAATTAAAAGATAAAAGGGGCGTGGAAAAATCGTCGTTTTTTATATTTTATTTATTTTTATATTTTATATTTAATTTGAAGACCCCCAATGACATAGGAAGATGAAAATTTTCATGTATATAGTAGGTTTTATGGGGAAGATCAACACTGACCTGGATTTTTGATATCCAGTTTATGGGTGGAGAATAAGAAGGGCAAAGTGGCGTGTTAAATTTATTTCCATCTATTTTCTGTATATATAATTTATTTTTTGTGTTTCTCTTATTTTTTGTGTATCCAGCGCCTTTTGAATCCCATTGATGGACTTAAAAGCTTAAAATTGGCATGTATTTAGTAAAACACCAGGGACAGATTCTTACGAATCCGGATTTTTTGCCTTTGGGCAGCGAATTACGTGAAAAAGGGGACTTGGCAAAATTATTTTTTTTTAAGATTTAAGAGCATTTTTAAGCTCCGTCCCAATGAATAAGAATGCTGAAAATTCCCTAATATGTAGTCATAACTATGAAGCATATTCTAAAGTAGTCCGATTTAACATTTTTGTAATGTAGACGGAGAATTGAGAGAAAAAAGGGGCAAGGCGATATTGTGTTTTATTTTTTTAATTAAACTAACTTTAAAGCCCTAATGACCTACGCAGCCTGGAGCATATTCTAAAGTAGTCAGACTTAAAATTTTTGGACTGTGGACGGAGAATTAAGAGGAAAAAGGGGCGTGAATACGAGTATAGTACTAACAATGGAGCTTATCCTAAAGTAGTCGGATTTAAAAATTTTTGACTGCGGACATAGAATTAAGAGAAGAAATGGGCGGGGAAAAATTTTGTTTTTATATTTTAACTAATTTTGAAGACACCTTAGACCTAGAAAGATGATAATTGGGATGCATATGGTACGGACTACGGCAAAGATCAACACTGACCAGGATATCCAGTGAAAGGGCGGAGATACATAAAAAAGCCGTTGTGAATTTTGTTCAGTTTATATATAATCTATAACGTAGCCCGATTTTCGGCGTTTAAGACAGAGGAAGTGGCGGAAGACGGCGAAATTTAGTTTTTAAACATTTAAACTATTTCTAAAACCCCTAATGATGAAGGAAGCTGAAAATTGTAAAGCATAAAGTATTGACAATGGATCATATCTTTATGTAGTCAGATTTAATATTTAAAATGTGTACGGAAAATCATAAGGAAAAATTTAAGTGAAAAAATTGTGTTTTTTTACCATTTCAACTAATTTTAAAACCTTTCATGACTAATAAAGATAAAAATTGCCATGTATATAGGAGTGACCATGGGACAGACCTACACGATGGATTTTTGATATCCGGTTTCAAGATGGAGAGACAATATGGGTGCGCTAAATTTAGTTCTAAAATTTATCAATAAAACCTTTTATACTCATTAAAGTTTTTCCAGTTTGGGCAATATATTGATGTTACTTAATCTAGCAATATTAAATTTTTGAAGCACAAACATAATTTTTTATAAAGTTTGGTAAACAATTAGAATTATTGAGAACAGTGAATTGGTGTTCCGCCTGGCAGGGACAGGCTATTCGACTAGTAATAATAATAATAATAATAATAATAATAATAATAATAATAATAATAATAATAATAATAATAATAATAATAATAATAATAATAATAATAATAATAATAATAATAATAATAATAATAATAATAATAATAATAATAATAATAATAATAATAATAATAATAATAATAATAATAATAATAATAATAATAATAATAATAATAATAATAATAATAATAATAATAATAATAATAATAATAATAATAATAATAATAATAATAATAATAATAATAATAATAATAATAATAATAATAATAATAATAATAATAATAATAATAATAATAATAATAATAATAATAATAATAATAATAATAATAATAATAATAATAATAATAATAATAATAATAATAATAATAATAATAATAATAATAATAATAATAATAATAATAATAATAATAATAATAATAATAATAATAATAATAATAATAATAATAATAATAATAATAATAATAATAATAATAATAATAATAATAATAATAATAATAATAATAATAATAATAATAATAATAATAATAATAATAATAATAATAATAATAATAATAATAATAATAATAATAATAATAATAATAATAATAATAATAATAATAATAATAATAATAATAATAATAATAATAATAATAATAATAATAATAATAATAATAATAATAATAATAATAATAATAATAATAATAATAATAATAATAATAATAATAATAATAATAATAATAATAATAATAATAATAATAATAATAATAATAATAATAATAATAATAATAATAATAATAATAATAATAATAATAATAATAATAATAATAATAATAATAATAATAATAATAATAATAATAATAATAATAATAATAATAATAATAATAATAATAATAATAATAATAATAATAATAATAATAATAATAATAATAATAATAATAATAATAATAATAATAATAATAATAATAATAATAATAATAATAATAATAATAATAATAATAATAATAATAATAATAATAATAATAATAATAATAATAATAATAATAATAATAATAATAATAATAATAATAATAATAATAATAATAATAATAATAATAATAATAATAATAATAATAATAATAATAATAATAATAATAATAATAATAATAATAATAATAATAATAATAATAATAATAATAATAATAATAATAATAATAATAATAATAATAATAATAATAATAATAATAATAATAATAATAATAATAATAATAATAATAATAATAATAATAATAATAATAATAATAATAATAATAATAATAATAATAATAATAATAATAATAATAATAATAATAATAATAATAATAATAATAATAATAATAATAATAATAATAATAATAATAATAATAATAATAATAATAATAATAATAATAATAATAATAATAATAATAATAATAATAATAATAATAATAATAATAATAATAATAATAATAATAATAATAATAATAATAATAATAATAATAATAATAATAATAATAATAATAATAATAATAATAATAATAATAATAATAATAATAATAATAATAATAATAATAATAATAATAATAATAATAATAATAATAATAATAATAATAATAATAATAATAATAATAATAATAATAATAATAATAATAATAATAATAATAATAATAATAATAATAATAATAATAATAATAATAATAATAATAATAATAATAATAATAATAATAATAATAATAATAATAATAATAATAATAATAATAATAATAATAATAATAATAATAATAATAATAATAATAATAATAATAATAATAATAATAATAATAATAATAATAATAATAATAATAATAATAATAATAATAATAATAATAATAATAATAATAATAATAATAATAATAATAATAATAATAATAATAATAATAATAATAATAATAATAATAATAATAATAATAATAATAATAATAATAATAATAATAATAATAATAATAATAATAATAATAATAATAATAATAATAATAATAATAATAATAATAATAATAATAATAATAATAATAATAATAATAATAATAATAATAATAATAATAATAATAATAATAATAATAATAATAATAATAATAATAATAATAATAATAATAATAATAATAATAATAATAATAATAATAATAATAATAATAATAATAATAATAATAATAATAATAATAATAATAATAATAATAATAATAATAATAATAATAATAATAATAATAATAATAATAATAATAATAATAATAATAATAATAATAATAATAATAATAATAATAATAATAATAATAATAATAATAATAATAATAATAATAATAATAATAATAATAATAATAATAATAATAATAATAATAATAATAATAATAATAATAATAATAATAATAATAATAATAATAATAATAATAATAATAATAATAATAATAATAATAATAATAATAATAATAATAATGATAATAATAATAATGATAATAATAATAATAATAATAATAATAATAATAATAATAATAATAATAATAATAATAATAATAATAATAATAATAATAATAATAATAATAATAATAATAATAATAATAATAATAATAATAATAATAATAATAATAATAATAATAATAATAATAATAATAATAATAATAATAATAATAATAATAATAATAATAATAATAATAATAATAATAATAATAATAATAATAATAATAATAATAATAATAATAATAATAATAATAATAATAATAATAATAATAATAATAATAATAATAATAATAATAATAATAATAATAATAATAATAATAATAATAATAATAATAATAATAATAATAATAATAATAATAATAATAATAATAATAATAATAATAATAATAATAATAATAATAATAATAATAATAATAATAATAATAATAATAATAATAATTAATAATAATTAATAATAATATTATAAACAGGTAATGTTTGTATGTTTTTTTGTTTGTTTGTTTGTAGAAAGTAATCTCTGGAACTACTGATCCGATTTCAAAAAAGTTTTCAGCAATATTTAGAGTGTTCCTCCCGGACGGACATAGGCTAGGTTTCATCGACCACGCCCACTTTTTGACAAAAAACGTAAAATTTAAAAATCTTCAAAACTACTAAACCGATTTCAAAATTTTTTTTACCAATACATACTTGGAATGGTCCTTCATGATTGACATATGCTGGGTTTCATCGACCACGCCCACTTCTACGCCCACTTTTGGCAAAAAACTAAAAATTTAAATATCTTTGAAACTACTCATCCGATTTAAAAAATGCTTTTACCAATATTTAGAGTGCTCCTCCAGAGTGGACATAGTGTAGGATTTTTCGACCACGCCCACTTCAACGCCCACTTTTGGCAAACAACTTAAGATTTAAATATCTATGAGGCTACTCATCCGATTTCAAACATTTTTTCGCCAATATTTAGATTGTTCCTCCAGGGTGGACATAGGCTAGGAATCATCGACCACGCCCACTTCTTCGCTTACTTTTTGGCCAAAAAACCTAAAATTTAAAAATCTCCTAAATTACTCACACGATTTTCAAAATTTTCCCACCAATGCTTAGTATGGTTCTATAGTGTGGAAATATGCTGAGTTTCATTGACCACGCCCATTTATACGCCCACTTTTGGCACGAAAAACGTAAAATTTAAATATTATGAATCTACTCATCCGATTTCAAAAATTTTATCACCAATATACATTTTGAATGGTCCTTCAGGGTGGACATGGGCTAGCTTTCATCAACCACACCCTTTCTACGCTCAGTTTTGGTTAAAAAAAAGTAAAATTTCAAAATCTCCTAAACTACTAATTCGGTTTAAATAATTTTTTTCTCCAATATTAAGAATGGTCCTAGGGTTCATCGACGTAAAACTTTAAAATAGACGAAACCTTCTATGATGTTTCAAAAATGATTTTACTAATATTTATAAATCTCCTTCAGGATGAATTAGGGTAGGTTTCACTGACCGCACCCATTTTAAAGATCACTTTGGGTCAAAAGACTTCAAATTTAAAAACCTTTAAGACTACTCATCCAATTTCAAAACATTCTGAAAACACCCTTTTTGAAAATTCAGATTTTAATGGAGAGTTAAAACACCTCAATTCAACCGAAAAAAGTAGCATTTTTGACCTTACCCCTTTCGAATTTGATAAAACTTGGAATATTGTTGGGCCCTTACAAAAAAATCGTAGTGCCAAAATTTTGGACGTCTGGTACTTTTTCTTCCGGAGATATGGGGTCTTGAAAATTGGCAAAATCGTATATATTTGACAAAAGTGTTCTGAGATAAATAAAGATAACTCGAAAAGTAATAACAATACACATCTCAGTCGGGTCGCAAATAATAGGTAATTAGACAGTCTTTAAAATGACATTCCCCAAGATTTTTTCTGGAAAAGGTCAAAGGTCATTGGTTTTAGCCTTAATTTTTGGAGAGCTATATCTCAAAAAACGATATTTTGAAAATTTTGGAAAAAATATATGTGATTAAGAATCATCTATGCTACATAAGTTTAAATTTTCAGGATGGAGTCTTCATTGGAACATTTTATATTAATAGAAACGTTGTGACAGGAAAGAAAAAGCGGTGTAATTTCCCTTAGAAAAAAAATATTTTTTTTATCTTTGAAATTCTGGTACCAAAATTCATTTTTCTGAATGTTTTTGACGTGCTGAGTCCAAATATGACCTTTGAACTGGTCTATCGCTATTAGTTTTCGAGATATCTGCACATAAATATGTGAAAATTGCTGAAATGCTAATGCTGTGTTTTTTTGAAAATTATGGTGCATATATCTTGAAAAGTAATAGCGATAGGCCAGTTCAAAGGTCATATTTGGACTCAGCACGTCAAAAACATTCAGAATAATGGATTTTGGTACCAGAATTTCAAAGACAAAAAAAAAATATTTTTTTCTAAGGGAAATTACACCGCTTTTTCTTTCCTGTCACAACGTTTCTATTAATATAAAATGTTCCAATGAAGTCTCCATCCTGAAAATTTAAACTTAAGTAGTATATGTAAACCTTAAACACATATATTTTTTCCAAAATTTTAAAAATATCGGTTTTTGAGATATAGATCTCCAAAAATTAAGGTTAAAACCAATGACCTTTGACCTTTTAAAAAAAAAATCTTGGGGAATGCTATTTTAAAGGCTGTTTTATTACCAATTACTTGCAACCTGACTGAGACCTGTATTGTTATTACTTTTCGAGTTATCTTTATTTATCTCAGAACACTTTTGTCAAATATATACGATTTTGTTAATTTTCAAGACCGCATATCTCGAATACTGGAATGACCAGAAGCCTGAAAAATTGGCAAAATCTCTTTTTTGTTAAAGTAAACATCAATACTTAATTTCTTTAAATTTGGAGGGGGTGCGGTCAACTCCTCGGTTGAATTGAGGTGTTTTAGCTCTGGAGCAAATAGTTGAAAAGAAGTGAACTTTGTAACCTTTCCTATCTCCTGAAATATTGGTCATAGAAACTTGAAATGTGGGATCCTCCTGCCCAAAAAATCATTATTTCTTCAACGCATGTTATGGAACGCAATGAATTGGAATTCAATGAATTGAAACGAATAGAACAGGGAGCGAAATGGAATAGAACGGGAAACGAAATGGAATTATACGGGGAATGAAAGGATATCAATAATAACGATATAATGTTCGAAAATGTTCAAGAAATTGTTTTACCGGAACGAACATGATTCCGGGCTAAACGTGGCTGTTTGAATATTATTGTTTGTTTTAAATAGTTTTTAATTAAGACTTCAACGATAAAAATTTAATAAGATAAAGATTCTGCAGGGGACAATTTTAGAAATGGGGACTCTAATCTTGAAGCTTCTTTAATTCCGTGTTGGAGCGTAATAGTGGAGTTTTTTGGCCAGATGGTTTTCTCCACAACATGGTTTTTTTACCTACATGTATTTTTTTTATCCCTTTTTTAAAACTTATTTTTTTTATACTTACTTTTTTTAAATTACTTTTTTTAATAATAACGCTTGTTATTAATTGTTTTTTTTTTATTAAATTGTTTAATGAATTAATTATTTTAAATAACATGTCATAATATGAATTTCAAATCACTAAATATAAATATAAATTAGATATGGCAATCCTGGATTTATAATATTGCTTATAATGTTAAAAATAACGGTTGTTCCTGAAAAGAAAGAAAGAGAAAAGAAAAAGGAAAATTATTAAATAAATACTCACTTGTTTATATACACCAAACCAACAAGACGCGTTCTTTTTTTATTTTCAAATACCTCCCACCATTTTTCAAATTTTATAAAATAAAAATTTATAATTTATTTAAATTTTTATTTTCCCTTAAAAATTATTAAGGGTCAACATTTTGGCGCCCGAGCAGGGACTGTATTTGGAAAATTCTAAAAAAATTTTGATAATTTAATTCAAAATTTTAAATAATTTTGTAAATTTTTTATAAAATTATTTTTTGCAATTGCTAATTTATTGCAATTCAAAACGCATCTTGTTGTGTATTAAGATTTAGTTGTGCGCGATTTAATCGTTGTATTCTAAAAAATAAACAAAAAAAGTCGCAAAGTTTTAAGTTTCGGTTGTGGTTCCTGATCACTTGTTTGGAAGTTAATTTGCTGCATCCATGCCTAGCTGCCGTAATTGTCGTTGCCGTAGTTGCCGTTCACATAACCAGGAGAGTACCAGAACCGAGGTAAAAGCGTAGAAAAATATTTGTGTAAATTAATCCTTAATCTGTAAATTATTCAGATTAAAGAATTCTATAATTTATTTAGAATTTATTTCCGCTCAATTGCGAGTATAAACACAAATATATCTACTAGGCTGGGTCGTATTCCAACAAAGTGCTCAGATCAACTATTAATAGTGAAAAAAAGTTGGTACAAGTAAATACAAGCAATTTAAAACCAAAATGAACAAAATCGGTCCATGGCTTCCGTTCTCGCATCGCGGGTCAAAATTGCGGTTTTTGAAAAAATGGACATAATTAAAAAAAAAAAAATTAAATATTTAAAAAAAAATTATTAAAAAAAAAAAAAATTTTTTGTATCGCATTAATTCAAAGATATTTAGAAAAATTTTGTTTGTTTTTTTCGGATATCGATAACCCACCCAAACGTGAGGCCAAAAAAAACTCACATTTTTAACATGGAGCTCAAAACTACTTTTTCACTATTTTAAAAATTTAGTGAAACAAAATTTTTAAATATATTAGTTTATCCACTTGATATCATTGAATACATCTTAGGGATTGTAGAAAAAAATTCTTAGTTAAATTCCTTCGTCCAGTTGGTGTGTGGAGCGATTTGAATTTAGCGGATTTCCAGAACATGTGTTTTTATCGACATTTTTGACTAATTTGTAGTTGTTAGCAACATTTTACTTAAATTAACCAACTTTTTTTGTTCAAATGGTTGTTTTGAACCATAGTAACTCTGCTTTGAAATAATAGGCTTTTTGAACAACGTTAACCCTTGCCGGCACGAGGTTAGAAATTCCTCCAATGAAATTTTTGAAAATTCCTCACTCTAAAATCGTGTATGTGTTTAAATAATGAACAATTACAAATTTATACAAAGTTTTCTTGAAGGACATCTTTAACCCTTGTTGAAAGAACGCCCAAAAAATTTCAAACAGGTATTTTTTTTTTTTGCTCATAGTCAAATGGACTTTTTTGACATATTAAATAATATGTTTTTACTTTTAGCTTTACACAGTAAAAACGACGAAAAACAGCTGTTTGAAATTTTTTGGGCGTTCGTTCAACAAAGGTTAAAGATGTCCTTCAAGAAAACTTTGTATAAATTTGTAATTGTTCATTATTTAAACACATACATGATTTTAGAGTGAGGAATTTTCGAAAATTTCATTGGAGGAATTTTTAACCTCGTGCCGGCAAGGATTAACGTTGTCCAAAATGCCTATTATTTCAAAGCAGAGTTACTATGGTCCAAAACAACCATTTGAACAAAAAAAGTTGGTTAATTTAAGTAAAATGTTGCTAACAACTACAAATTAGTCAAAAATGTCGATAAAAACACATGTTCTGGAAATCCGCTAAATTCAAATCGCTCCACACACCAACTGGACGAAGGAATTTAACTAAGAATTTTTTTCTACAATCCCTAAGATGTATTCAATGATATCAAGTGGATAAACTAATATATTTAAAAATTTTGTTTCACTAAATTTTTAAAATAGTGAAAAAGTAGTTTTGAGCTCCATGTTAAAAATGTGAGTTTTTTTTGGCCTCACGTTTGGGTGGGTTATCGATATCCGAAAAAAACAAACAAAATTTTTCTAAATATCTTTGAATTAATGCGATACAAAAAATTTTTTTTTTTTTTAATAATTTTTTTTTAAATATTTATTTTTTTTTTTTTAAATTATGTCCATTTTTTCAAAAACCGCAATTTTGACCCGCGATGCGAGAACGGAAGCCATGGACCGATTTTGTTCATTGTGGTTTTAAATTGCTTGTATTTACTTGTACCAACTTTTTTTCACTATTAATAGTTGATCTGAGCACTTTGTTGGAATACGACCCAGCCTAATATCTACGCTTCATTTTTCATTTAAAATATATTTATATTATCAGTGAACTTAACGCCTTAGTGAAATAATTTCGCGAGTGTTTTTTATTTTATAAATTAATTAAAATAATTGTCTTTATTCCCAATAAATAAGGGTTGAAAAGACAAAAGCACACACACACGTCATATAATTTTGTGATCGCGTACCGAATAATAATTATCCGTTCGTATTGTATTTTTCCGCACCGTCGGTAACAATTAATTTAATTAAATTTTATTTATTTATACACTCGCGCTTTTTTCGGCTAATTTTGTTAATTTTTTTGTTAAAAAATTAATTTATAATTTTCTTTTAGTTTTCTTTTGTTATTATTCGTAAATTTCACATTTATTTTTGTTGTTGTCAATTATTGATCACATCTGTGTTTCATTCCGGTTTGTTCCTATTGTCAATTTATAGAGTTACCAGACATTTAGTGCTGCCAGATATATTGAGTAGCATTGCCAGCTCAAACCAACACTGGGATAGTTCACAGTTCATTGCAAATAGTTCAATTGAAATTTTGAAAATTATCCCTTTGTTGTGAAAGAAAATTATAAATATTAATAATATAGAGTGTTTTAAAGTAATTTTCTTTAATTATTTGATGAAAATATTATATTTTCAATACAAAAGCTGGAAAAGGTTGACATTTTTATATATTAAAAGGAAGTTGGAAATTGAAACAAAAAGTGACAACTTTATATAATAATTTAGTGAAGTTTTATAACAAACGTAAAAACTAATAAGAATTTAGTGCGAAATTATTGCCAATTTTGGAAATTAAATTAAAACTTTGTGCCGGCGAGATAATTTTTATAAATTATTTTGGAAAAACGAGCGCGGTGCTTTTTGTTTTTTATACATTAAAGCCTAAAATCAATTGGTATCGTGATATTTTAGAAACTTTTTGTAATTTTTCTAAAATTTAACTGTGTTTGTTTGATATTATTTGCCAAAAACTGTTTTTCGATTTATTTATTTGAATTTTATTAGCGTGTTGGTGATTTCTTTCTTTTTTAAAGTAGAAATCGTTTGTGATAAACCAATTCCAAAAACAATTTTTGTGAATATTGCAGATTTTTTAAGTTTTATTGCTGAATTTCGGTCAGATTTCAAGTTTTACTCATTTTTAGTGGCCACTTTACATTGTCACATTTTAAAATCTGCTAAAATAAATTATTGTTTTTGAGCGCAGTGTATTTGTTCGCAATTTATTGCAATTTATACACAATTTACTGAATTTTATTGATAAATTCATTAACAACATCGGAAAAAACTTTGGTTTTTGAGAAATTTGGAATATTTTTCCATTTTTTATTATAACTTTTTGTGCTTAATATACACTCGTTATTTTTTCGATATGGCTGGTGGTAAAAAACACCAAACTCCACCTGTATCAGATGCTTTGGAGAAATTGATACAGCGTAAAGCCAAAGTGGTTGAAAATATAGCTAGAATTAAAAAATCTATTATAGATAAAACAATTTCGTTCAACCCCTTTGAGATCGATTGTCGATTGGATATTTTAAAAGACCATATCACTCAAGCTATGGAATATCAGTCTGAGATTGATAATTTAGATCCTTCAAATGATGATAGATCCGAGCTTGAAGATTTATGTGTGACTACGAAGTCTCTTTTATTGAGTCTTCAGGCCAAGAATAGAAGAACCAGTTTGCCTGAAACTTCTTTTATGATGCAATCACATCATTCTCGGCTACCACATATGCGGCTCCCTAAATTCAGCGGAAAATATTCCGAATATAAGAATTTTATGAGCCTGTTTGAAAATTTAATTCATAATGATCCGAATTTGGCAGATATTGAAAAATTCAATCATTTGATATCATGCTTATCCGACGAAGCTTTAGGAACCGTTAAAGCCTTTCAGATTTCTGAGGAAAATTACCCCAAAGCCTTGGCGAGTTTAAAGAAGGTTTACGATAATGATTTTCTGATTTTTTCTAAAAATATTTCTAAACTTTTTGATCTCCCTGAGATCAGTAAACCTTCGGCGTCAGCTTTGCGAGGCATGATTGATACGGTTTCCGCCATTTATGATTCATTGATTTCTATTGGCGATGATAAAAAGATTTGTAATGGCATGTTGATATATTTAGTGATGTCGAAAGTTGATCCGGTTACTAAATCCAAGTGGGATGAACAGCTTGATTACGACAAGCTCCCATTGTGGTCAGACTGCGAGGCGATGTTGAATAAACGTTTTCAGCATATTTCTGCTGACGAATCTACTGGTGCTAAACCAAAAATAGTAAAACAGAAACCTGTTTTTCCGCCTAAAAATAATTCCAAAACATCACTTTCAGTCACAAAAGTTAAACAATCTGCTGAAAAATGTCTTTTCTGTAAATCTACAGAGCATAAGATTTTTAATTGCCCTTCTTTTGCCGCAGTGCCTGTTTCGCAACGTTTTGATTTTATTAAGGGCGTGCCTGCGTGTATAAACTGTCTTAAAAAAGGACATACCGTAGCAAGATGTAATGCTCATAAATGCAGAGTTTGCAATGGGGCACACAACCAGCTTTTACATCGCTACAGTTCTGGGGTTCAAGGTGCAGCTAGTGTTGACAGCTGTGGTTAAAGTTAGAACTTCTTCTGGGCAATATGTTTATGCCAGGGCTTTGTTAGATTCGGGTTCTCAATCTAATTTGATTACCGAAGATCTTGCACAGAAACTCAGATTAAAACGAGAAGGAGGCAGATTAGATATGAATGCAGTTGGAGAATTGCCATATAGTTCTAAATCTCATGTCGAAGTATCTGTCATGTCGAGAATTAATTCTACTCAATTCTCAGCGGATTATTGGGTATTAAAATCAATAACAAAATGCCAACCCGATCGTAGAATTTCTATGAAAGATTGGGATGTTCCAAAAAATATTGAACTGGCTGATCCATCCTTTGATAAACCTCAAAGAGTTGATTTGTTAATCGGTGGTGAATTCTTTTTTGACCTTTTAAGTGTTGGACAAATTAAAACTGGTCCAACTACCCCGACACTCCATAAAACATCTCTTGGGTGGATTGTGTGTGGAAAACATAATCGTTCTGTGGGTTCTAGGTCAACAATATGCCATGTTAGTAACGTTATTGAAAATGAGGAAACTGTAGATTCACTTGTCCGACAATTATGGAAATTGGAGGAAATTTCGAACGAATCTACAGTTATCTTTAGCGAGGAGCAACAAAAATGTGAGGATCATTTTAAAAATTCGGTACGACGATTATCGTCAGGACGTTTTGAGGTCTCGTTGCCTTTCAAATCGGATCCTAATCTTTTGGGATCATCATATGATACGGCCAAACGGCGTTTTCTTGCGCTTGAGCGTAAAATCTCCCACGACGGAAACTTTGGAGAAATGTATCACGATTTTATGAAAGAGTATGTTGACTTAGGTCACATGTCTATTATGGACAATAATATACCGTATGTTCCTCATTATTTTATTCCGCATCAGTGCGTATTGCGTCCTCTGAGCACAACTACCAAACTTCGTGTGGTATTTGATGCTTCGAGTCGAACTTCTTCACGAACATCTCTAAATGATTTGTTGATGGTTGGACCGACCGTACAAGAAGAATTATATTCGACTTTGATCCGTTTTCGATTTCACAAGTTTGTAATCACTGCGGATATTGAAAAAATGTATCGCCAAGTTTTGGTTAGTGAAAAAGATCGTAATTTTCAATTAGTACTTTGGAGACAAAATTCATCTGATCCGCTGCAAATTTATAGATTAAACACCGTTACGTACGGTACATCATCAGCACCTTTTTTAGCGATCAGATGTCTAATTTATCTCAGCGATCTATATAGAGATGTTTTGCCAATTGGGGCAAATATTATCCGCAGTGATTTCTACGTCGACGATTTGCTAACTGGCGCCGATAGTTATGAGGATCTAGTAACTATTCGAGACCAAGTAACTGAAATTTTGTGTTCAGCTGGTTTTAATTTAACCAAATGGTTTTCAAACCACCCCGATTTAAATTTTTCAAACAATGCGGAAAAATTGTTACAAAAAGATTCCGATTCAGCAAAAGCTTTGGGCATACATTGGATTCCGAAGAATGACTCATTTACGTTTCATTTGGAAGATAACTTTCATGATCTGAAAGCAACAAAACGAAACATTCTGTCTGTTTCATCTCGGTTGTTTGATTCTCTCGGACTTTTATGCCCAATTATAACTAAATCCAAAATGTTATTACAAGAACTTTGGATTCAAAAACTCGACTGGGATGAATCAATACCCTTGCGACTAAATACTGCATGGGAAAATTTTAAGGGAAATTTGTCGAAAATTGATTCAATACAAATCCCAAGATTCGTCCACACAACTTCAACAGCAAATATTCAGATTCATGGATTTGCTGATGCTTCAATTCGTGCATATGGTTGCTGCATATATATTAGGAGTAGAGACTCAAATGGAGTCTTTTGTCGGCTACTTACAGCCAAATCTAAAGTCGCTCCCCTCAAGACTAAATCTCTTCCGAGACTTGAGTTATGTGCAGCACACCTTTTGACAAAATTGTGGAATCGAATTGAGAAAATGATAAGCTTTGAAATCGAGAGTGTAAATTTCTGGACCGATTCAGAAATCACTTTACATTGGATTAAAACCTATCCTTCTACACTCGCAACTTTTGTTTCTAACCGAGTTGCCGAAATACAGGAATGGTCAGACCGCGCTTTGTGGCGCCATGTGCCTACAAAACAAAATCCGGCTGACATTGTTTCGAGAGGATGCGATGTAGATGAGATAAAGGACTCAATTTGGTTTGAGGGTCCTTCTTTTCTACTCCAGGATGCTTCAAAATGGCCTGTTAATAAA
Source organism: Pegoplata infirma (assembly GCA_963921195.1). Classification (NCBI taxonomy): domain Eukaryota; kingdom Metazoa; phylum Arthropoda; class Insecta; order Diptera; family Anthomyiidae; genus Pegoplata; species Pegoplata infirma. The sequence continues at coordinate 140,836,916 of OY992536.1, read as the reverse complement.
CATTTTGAATTAACCGAATGCCAAAAGTCGTTGGAAATACGAAAATCCAATGTCCTCCTATCAGTAGAGAATTCTAAGGAATTTAATACATCTCCGGAATCTTCTGAAAAGATTTCTCCGGAAGAAGCAATAGGAAATATATTTTTGAAGTTGATTGAAAATCATTCTTCATATGATAAAATTTTGAGAATCATGTGCTTTGTACTAAGATTCATTGACTGTGGTAGAAAATGTAAAATATCCAAGTCAAATCACCCTACTGCAAAGGAGATGAAATGGGCCTTTTATAGGCTTGTGGAAATAATCCAGAGAGAAAAATTCTCTGAGGAGATTAAAAAATTGCAAAAATCTCTTGTGTTGCCGTCAAACATTCAAAGGCTAACACCATTTATCCACAATTTTACAGAGGAAAATCGAAATTTTTCACTAATGAGGGTAGGTGGGAGGTTGCTTAATGCACCATTATCGTACGATACGAAATTCCCACTTTTATTGCCAAAGAAATCTCTCTTTGTGACCCGCTATTTACGTGACTTGCACTATAAAAATTGTCATGCTGGGACCAAAGCATTAATATCCCTTTCACGGGAAAATATTTGGATAATTAATGCCAGGGATGAGTGCAGTAAAATAGTGCGGAATTGTGTTCACTGTTTCCGCTATAAACCCAAATTAATGACTCAAATAATGGGTAATTTACCAACCGATCGGTTGAGAGCCTTACGTCCATTTTTAATAGTTGGCGTAGACTTTTGTGGTCCCGTGAATGTTTCTTTGCGAATTCGCGGCAGACCCCCAATTAAAATGTATATTGCGGTTTATGTGTGTTTCACGTCGAAGGCAGTTCACTTAGAACTAGTATCTGACTTATCCACTGACGCCTTTATTTTATCTTTTAAAAGGTTCGCGGCCAGGAGAGGACTCCCCAGCAAGGTGTACTGCGACAACGCCACCAACTTCGTCGGCGCAGACAGGGTGCTGAAAGCGCAATACGAGGCGTTCGTGAAGGACAGAGGAGAGGTGGAGTCGTACGGAGCATCGTCCAGGGTAGACTTCACCTTTATACCGCCCAGGGCTCCTCACTTCGGAGGTCTGTGGGAAGCCGCCGTGAAGCAAGCGAAGTTCCTGCTTCTGCGAACCGTGGGCAACGCGTCGCTGACACAAGAGGAGATGGGGACAATGCTCGCAGAAGTAGAGGCGGTGCTCAACAGTCGCCCAATCGCACCGCTGTCTCCAGACCCGAACGACGGGCAGGCGCTAACTCCAGCGCACCTGCTAATAGGAGAGGGTCTGCGTTCGCTGCCGCCAGAATCCGCAGAAGGAACCAACGGCAACAAGGGGACGTTCTTGAGGCGATGGCGGATGCTCTGCGAACTCAAGCAGAAGTTCTGGCGGGCCTGGTCCAAAGAGTACGTCCTGGGGCTGCAGGACAAGGGCAAGTGGCACAAAGAAGAGCCCAACGTGAAAATCGGCCAAGTAGTGGTGGTCCACGAGGACAATCTCCCGCCCCGAGAGTGGTTGACCGGGATAGTCGTCGCCGCAACCGCGGGTCCAGACGGCAAGGTCACAGTAGCGGAGGTAAAGACGAAAAACGGCATCTTTAAACGGCCAATTGCAAAACTAGCCCCACTACCATATGATTGAAGACCTGCGATCGTTCAATGGGGCCGGAATGTTGGAGCGTAATAGTGGAGTTTTTTGGCCAGATGGTTTTCTCCACAACATGGTTTTTTTACCTACATGTATTTTTTTTATCCCTTTTTTAAAACTTATTTTTTTTATACTTACTTTTTTTAAATTACTTTTTTTAATAATAACGCTTGTTATTAATTGTTTTTTTTTTATTAAATTGTTTAATGAATTAATTATTTTAAATAACATGTCATAATATGAATTTCAAATCACTAAATATAAATATAAATTAGATATGGCAATCCTGGATTTATAATATTGCTTATAATGTTAAAAACAACGGTTGTTCCTGAAAAGAAAGAAAGAGAAAAGAAAAAGGAAAATTATTAAATAAATACTCACTTGTTTATATACACCAAACCAACAAGACGCGTTCTTTTTTTATTTTCAAATACCTCCCACCATTTTTCAAATTTTATAAAATAAAAATTTATAATTTATTTAAATTTTTATTTTCCCTTAAAAATTATTAAGGGTCAACATTCCGTATTTATTATTACCGGTGACAAAGTTCCGGGCGGGCCTGCTAGTTTGGAATATAATAACGGTTATTTTATAACCAAATATAAAAATCAAAATAAATAACAAAAATAAAACAAACAAATTTATTTGACTTTCAAATAAATAAAATAAAATTTTAACAAAATTGAAAATATGTATGTATGTATGTGAAGCGAAATTTGTTGATCAAAATTCGTATGATTTGTTTTGTTAAATTTGCTCAAAGTTTCGCGTAATTTATGGGCAAAATGGCCATCGTTACTTTTCTCACTGATTATTTCCGGATGCTTCGGTTTTGAATGTCCATTAATATGATATGTCTTGAAAATATGAATAGAAATCTTGTATAGATTACAATAAAAAAATATTTTAGAATCCTGAAACATGCGATTTTGGTCCAAAGATTCTAATCAGAATTTTGGACAAAAATTTTTAATTTGCCACATTTTCCCTAAAATAAACCTTTAATGGCCAACGTCGCAGTGTCTTTTGATATAATAGGGCTTGCCGATCTTGTAGAGATTATGGAAAAGGATAAAAAGTTTTGAATAAAATTCTCACATTTAATAACACTGTGCTACAAAAGACAAAAAATTATTTATGCAGGGGTTCTCATATGATAATTCGGGTTGGTTGGAGTCCATAGAGTACTGATATACTCATAGTTTTTCTGGATCACTTCGTTAAGTACGTTTTTTATTGGCAAATGTGTTGAAAAACGGAAATTCTTAAATTACAATTTTAAAAAATTATTACTTTGTTAGTTTGCAACCGATATTCGATTTTATGGATTTGTTTTAAAGGTATAGGTCTTACCTTTCAAACAAAACAAAAATATTAAAAATCGATCAAGAATTGGCTGAGCTACGATCGCTTAAGTAAAAAAAAAACGTATTTTTTGAAAAATTTGTCATATTCTTTTCTCTCTAAGTTGAAAGTGCATCATTAAACAATTTTTTTGAATTTTTTGTAAAAAAGTATAGTAAAGTAGCTTTCCAAAACACCAAAAAACGTAACAATCGGTTTAAAAATGAATGAGTTATGCTAAGTTTTGTGATAGGGCATTTTTAATTTTTTTCAGAAACGCTTGTAATTAGAGCATTATTCATAAATCTTGTTACTAGTAGTAATTTTATGCGCATATCTATATAAACTAGAGATGGGAACGTAATTAGATTTGTGCGTGATTCACACATGATCAGAAGTGATCGTGATTGAAAATTAATTTTACTTACGTGATTGTTAGTGAGTGTCAGTGTGAGTGGAATAAAAAAATGGGCGTGTCAGTTACTTCCAAATCCTATTTATAATTTTTTGGGTTTGTTTAAAAAATATCAGTGTTACTTCTTAAACAAAAAAATATTGTGAATCGTTTGAAAACTGGCTAAGGTGCGCTTGTTTAAGTAAAAAACCTTTTTTGAAGAGTTATACCTGCAACATTTTTATGACAAAAAACATTTGACATTTTTGAAACGAAATTGGTAAAATTGTGGGATCATTTGATGGAAATTTTACCTGTTTATAAAAATACGTATGAGGCATTCCACACCAAATGTTCAGCGAAAAAAAAAACATGTGAACCGTAAATTGTTAAATGGGTTGTATGGATAGCCATGTGAGGCATTCCACACCAACTGTTCCACTACAGAAAAACCATAGTGGTTTCAATGGGATATCATTTGCAAAGTATTCGCTCTTAGGGTACTAATAAATAACAAAAATAAAATTTAAGTTTTTTTCAAAAAGTGGGCCTTGTAGGCGTGGTCAAATATTAAAAATATCAAACTTTTTTGCCTGAGTATTTATTCACGATCACGCACGCTAATGAAAGAAAAAAAATATTCAAGCACGATATTTTATTTTACTCACGCTCACGTGAACATCGTGACCGTAACTTATTTTTTTCTACTCACGTGTGCGTGAATGAGCGTGAGCAAAATAAAATATCGTGAGTGACTAAATTTTTTCTTTCATAAGCGTGCGTAATCGTTATTAAAAACTCACTCACGCTACCATCGCTTCTTAAAATATTTTTTAAGTATTGATATTACTCATACGCACATGTTTTAAATACCATTAATGTATAAAATAAGCGTGTTGCAATTTTTGAATTTTGATTTTTCGAAAACAAGGCAAAACACATCTCTAAAAATTTCAGATCAGATAGAAAATTCCTTTAACTTTTTTAAAAAAAAAAAAAAACAAATAAAATTGCGGCATGTTTTTTGAAAAATAAAGTTTAAGTTTAAATTTAAAAAATTCAGAACTTCTTCTGAAAATGTTCCAATTTTCATTTTCTTAGCTTTTATTGATAGCCCATTCAGCTTTTATTGATAGCCCATTTAATTGATAGCCCATTCAAAAATCTATAAACAGCTTTTGTCTTTAAGACTTTACTGTGTTTCGCTTAATTTGCATAAATATTGAAGTAAAGATGCTCAGGCAAAATAGTTAGATATTTTCAATTTTTGACCACGCCTACAAAGCCCACTTTTTGAAAAAACTTAAATTTTATTTTTGTTATTTAATAGTACCCTAAGAGCGAATACTTTGAAAATGATTTCATATTGACACGACACAACTTTTTTTTTGCTGAACATTTGGTGTGGAATGCCTCATATATGGAGCTAAGAAAATTACGTTTTTGGTTGTTCAATTTTTCAAAAACTGGGCTTAGGAGGCGTGGTCAAATATTGGAAAAATGGTCAAGTTTGTGTCAAGTTGCCTTGTTCAAATATATATCAAATAAAAACGAAATGCACCAAAATCTCAAAATTTTTTTTTTAAAGATTAGATGTTTGTCTAGCAAGATTTTTTTTAAAAATTAAGAAAATCTATAAAAAAAAAAATTAAGAAGAAAAAATAGTAATTTTTCTGATTTTCAAAATAAATTTTAAAAATTTAAAATAGTTTTTGAAAAAAATTAATTTCAATTTGTGTTTTTGCTAATTTATGCCAAAATATGCAATAATATGCACTTAAAAGTTCGAAATATGCACAATATATGCATTTTAAATCAAAATATGCAAAAATATGTATTTTCACCAAAATATGCAAAATATGCGAAAACAAATCGATGCCATTTAATGCAAATCTCTTGATTCGGAAAGATAATTGGTCGATATCGTTTTTAGGCTTTCGAAAAAAAACATGCATTTGCATGGAAATCTCACCCTAGTTATATAAAAAACTTTTTTACCCGGGACCCATTGAAAAATTTTGGTACACAATTTTTTTCTCACTGAACATTTGGTGTGGAATGCCTCACATGTATATTTATAAACAGGTAAAATTTCCATCAAATGATCCCACAATTTTAGCAATTTCGTTTTAAAAAAACATGTTTGCAAGCGCACAGCTTTTTCTGTCATAAAAATGTTGCAGGTATAACTCTTCAAAAAAGGTTTTTTACTTAAACAAGCGCACCTTAGCCTGTTTTTAACCTATTCTCAATATTTTTTTGTTTAAGAAGTAACACTGATATTTTTTAAACAAACCCAAAAAATTATAAATAGGATTTGGAAGTAACTGACACGCCCATTTTTTTATTCCACTCACACTGACACTCACTAACAACCACGTGAGTAAAATTAATTTTCAATCACGCTCACTTCTGATCATGTGTGAATCACGCACAAATCTAATTACGTCTCTAGTTTATATGCATATGCGCATAAATTTACTACTAGTAACAAGATTTATGAATAATGCTTGAATTACAAGCGTTTCTGAAAAAAATTTAAAATGTCCTATCACAAAACTTAGCATAACTCATTAATTTTTTAACCGATTGTTATGTTTTTTGGTGTTTTGGAAAGCCACTTTACTATACTTTTTTACAAAAAAGTCAAAAAAATTGTTTAATGATTCACTTTCAACTTAGAGTGTAAAGAATATGACAAATTTTTAAAAAAATTCGGTTTTCTTTTACTTAAGCGATCGTAGCTCAGCCAATTCTTAATCGATTTTTAATATTTTTGTTTTGTTTGAAAGGTAAGACCTATACCTTTAAAACAAATCCATAAAATCAAAAATCGGTTGCAAACTAACAAAGTAAAAATTTTTTAAAATTGTAATTTAAGAATTTCCGTTTTCCAACACATTTGCCAATAAAAAACGTACTTAACGAAGTGATCCAGAAAAACTATGAGTATATCAGTACTCTATGGACTCCAACCAACCCGAATTTTTATATGAGAACCCCTGCATATTTTTGGTGTAGCACAGTGTAATCAGCTCTTGAATTCAAATGCACGTATTAGTTTGTAAAATATATCTACAAAATTGATTTAATAAAATAAAAATTGAAATAAAAGTTATTTCTTGATTAAATAAACAAATCACAAAATAAATTTTATTTTTAGGTTGAAAATAAAAATCCAAATATTGACCGAAAGGTTTGAATAAAAAAATAAAAATTAATTTTAAGAAATCTTTGCAAATTTTTGTTAATTTTTAACTAAAATGTGTCTTCATATATTTGCTGTTAAATAATTAACAAACTTTTTTTAATTTTTTTGTTCGATTGTTATGAAATCATAACGGTTATTTTTGGTTTCTGATTTTCATTTGTTTATTAATTTATTTTAATTTTATTTATCAATTTCCTTTTTACGTTTTTATAACACAAAAAATAAACGAGCCACGCACACAAAAATACAAAATGAAAATGGCGGTCTGTATTTGTTTTATGTTGTTTTCTTTCGATAAATTTTTGTGCAAACAATTTGTGATATTGTGCATGTTACTTGGTTATTTTACATAAAAAATGAATTACGTTACTTTAACATCGACAAGCATAATTTTAGCAAAAATTTGGTAAAATTTTTTTTTTGGTGTGAAAAAAGTTTTACCAAGTAGGATTGCTCAATCTGACACATATTTTTTTTTTGCGTGTAGGTTTCTTTGCATAATATAGGAGATAAAAAAAAAAACTGAAAAATGGCCTTGTCTTCCCCCCTCCTTTTTACCCCATAAATATGATTTTGGGCCGTTAAAAAAAATACATGTCCCTTTATTTTTTCTGATCTACAAAATAAAACCAATTCAATAAAGATCCGCGGATGACACTAAGGATACTTCCCTTGTTAGTTCATACACATTTGAGGACCCCGTTGGGTTCGGACGCGATAGGTCCAGACCCCGATGGGCCTAGACCTAGTTGGGTTCCTTAAAAATCGTCATAGTTTTTGATCCAAAATTTGTGTCCGTTTCGCTCTACCTTGCTTAGTTTTTGAGATACGTGATTTTAGGGGACCACCGGGGTTTTGAGAATTACAAAACTCGATAACTTAAAAAATATTACGAGTAGATCTCAAAAATGTTCATTTAACTTTCCAAACATCCCCTAATAATCAAAAAAAGGCATCGTTTTGAAATTAAACAAGTCAATATACAATGGGTACAATTCCTTTCTAAATATTAATGGAATCTGATCATTTTTAAACTCTGTCAAAAATCTGTAAAACAACTTTCACTTTGAATAAGCCAACTTTTAGCAGATTTGGATATTTTAACTATACTATACTACTTCAGTAAATAGAAATTTTCTTATAATTTCACTGGTTCTTTTTCAATTTCAGATTGTTTATCCGAAATTAACAGATTTTTCTGCTAAAATCAGCAGATTTTCAATCTGAAATCCGCAGAAAATTCTGATGTCTTTAAAGATTTTTCTGCTGATTCGATTAAGAGATTGTTTCAAAACCTAAGAATTCGTTTAAAATGGTAAATATTTCAGAAATATCTCAAAACTATTTTCGGTAATTTTAGTAATTTAGAATAACAAAGCGGCAAAAAATAAAAGAATTTGGAAATTTCTTTGGGTAATTTTGGGGATTTCCGTTTTAAAATTTGGGAATATGAATAAAAATGAATCCGGCAACACTCCATAAATTCACTAAAACCATGTCTGCACTAACTAGGGCTTCCAATCGGGATATCCCGATCCCGGAAATCCCGGGATTTTCGGGATTAGGCAAATCCCGAATCTCGGGATTTCTGATTTTCAATCCCGGGATTTTCGGGATCCCGATTTTTTTATTTTTTTTTTATATTTTTAGATTTTTTTAAATAATTTGTATAAAATATGAATTTTTTCCTCTGGAAGGCTGGCACCTTTTTTTGCCAGTTCATCTGCTTTCTCGATATTCTAGGCAACGAGAAAGCAGATGAACTGGCAAAAAAAGGTGCCAGCCTTCCAGAGGAAGCGTCAGAATCCGATGTTTACCCCCCTTTGTCACTGAATTCACTACGGATCAAGTGCAAAGCTAGAGATACCTGGATATGCAGATGGACAAATTCAGACAGATATATTCAGACGAAATCATTATGGGATGAAAACTTGACAAAACACACCCAAATTCTCCTAGATATGAATAGAAGACAACTAAGAATGGTAATAAATCTTATAACTGGTCATAATACATTAGGTAAACATATGGTAAGAATATGTAGATTGAATGATGATACTTGTAGATGGTGTGGGGAAGCTGTCGAAGACAGCTATCACTTCTTATGTGAATGCCCTGCGCTGTCTTTTAGAAGATTTAAACTATTTGGCTCTTATTTCTTTCAGAGCTTATTGGAAATTCGAAGCGAGAATCCTTGGACTCTACTGGCATTTATAAAAGCTTCAAAATGGGATGCATAACTGGAAACAATGCGAGTGATAAAATTGAAGAGAGAAGGTTTCGACCATTAAAGGAATCATAATGGGCCACATCAAGGCCTCTATGGACGTTAGTTTTGTATAAACCGACGTCATCCTTCACAACCTAACCTAACCTAACCATGAATTTTGTGGAACAAAACAAAAAAATCGACAAAAGTTCCGTCAGGTAGCATGTTTTTGTTATAGAAAAAGGTGAAACGTTTGCGAAATGTAAAGAAATTCTAAATACCAGTGGTGGTTCGACATAAGGGCTTTTATATATATTACTTTTACTCTTACAAGGAGCATAGGACCGTAAATAGCTTTTGACACATCTTAACTCCTTAAGTTGTAAACTTTTTTAATTTTATGTTTTACTAAAACCTTTTTTAAATGCGTGAGTGGGTTTTGCCTCACGCTCAGTCACCCTCCAACCACAGTATGGGGGTATACTCACTTTGTCATTCCGTTTGTGTGCATCGAAATATAGGTCGGGGACCCCATAAAGTATATATATTATTTATCCATGATCGATTCTAAGACATTCTATGAATGTCCGTCTGTCCGTCCGTCCGTCTGTCTGTAGATAACAAATGCAGTCTAAAATAAAACAGCTAGACTCCTGAAGCTTGGCACATATATGTCTCATGTTCATAGGCAGGTTAAGTTCGCGAATGGGCAAAATCGGTCCAGGGGGAAAAAACTTCCCCCTTGAAGAACTGAACCATCCTCTGAAAACATACGCTTTTCTTACATGTTTTTTGTATTTTTGTTAAATAAATGAAACATTTGGTATATTTATCGCGATGGGAAGGTGCTCTCAATGTCCCCCACTGACCCCCATCACCCCCCAAAAAAAACGCCCCTGACAAATTTTTTGTTTTAATTTTTTATACATTTTGGAGGGTATAAAAGATTCGGCACAGCCGAATTTAACACTCTCACTTGTTTTTTTTTTCAACTCAAGCTCACTAAAAGTTGATAGCGATGAGCCGCGACGAAAGATAACCGAATACGGATATTCTTCATAGGAGGAATCCCAAACCTTTTTTGAAGTTCACAACATTATTAATAATTTATTAATATTAATAATTTTGATCCAATGATCAGTTTGTGTTTATCTTTCCAATTTAATTACAAATAATTTTTAATAATTTAAACCTAATCGAGAACTGGTCACAATGACCGTCGTCTCGTTGTAGCCAGGGTTGCCAGAATTGTTGGGTACAAAATCGTCAAAAATGTACGATTTTTATAAAAGAAATCGTCAAAATCGTCATCCCATTTCCAAAAATCGTCAAAAAAATCGTCAAAATAAAAAAGATGCATTTATCCTTGAATAAAGAGTAATTCTAAGACATTCAACCGATGTCTGTTGAAGACATGATGCAGTCCAATTTCAAAAGAGCTTTTTCCATGCAGTTTGGCACAAATATATTTTATGGCCATTGGATGATTCAGTTCGAAAATCGGCAAAATCAGACCAGGTAGAACAAAGCCCCCCCTTGTAAAACAAAACCTACCGCTGAAAATTTTTTCTATATTTTTTGTAATATTTTTAAGCATATGAAATATTTTTATGAAAGAAAAGATTATGCAGTTGGGTCAAGTTAATTGGAAAATGATTTTTTTTTCTGTCCACCCCTTTTTGTGGGCACTTCTATAAAAAAATAATTATGATAAAATTGCGTAAATATCATACAAAATCAAAGAACAAAAGGTCCTCCGCCAAAAAACTCCCTATAATTATTTTACATTTTGGAGGGAAAAAGAAAATGTAACACTCTCACTTGCTTCTTTTGTCCATTTTTGTACAAAAATATTGGTGGATATATTTTTTTACCTAACAAAAAGCAAAAAAATATTCATTGAATACTAAATTTCTATTAAAAATTTGTTAAAAAGTAGACAAAATTGTCAGGTTTTTTTATTTTTAAAAATCGTCATTTTTGGGACAAAAATCGTCAAATCGTCATTTTGCTATTTTGAGGAGTAAAAATCGTCAAAATGCAGAGAAATCGTCAAATCTGGCAACAGTGGTTGTAGCGAATTCAAGCCCACGATCCCTTGTTTTATAGGCTAGCACGCTACCAACTAACCTACAGGGGATCCCCTTCACAACATCAACTTTGCTAATCTTTACGAACGCGTGGATTTTTCAAAGTGGCAAAAATACTAAAAATTTTTGAAAATCCCGAAAAATCCCGAAAATTTCCAAAAAATCCCGTGAATCCCGGGATTCAAAACATCCCGAAAATCCCGGGATCCCGAAATAGGGATCCCGAAAATTTTTCTTCAATCCCGAATCCCGGGATTCAGAAAAACCAATCCCGATTGGAAGCCCTAGCACTAACTGAAGGGTGGTTGTTGTCTAAAATAACTGTGTAGTGTAATAATATGGTAATGAGAAAAAAATTAAAATCGTGATATCTCAAAAACTTACTTACTTTACTTAATCCATCCCCTTCTACCTTTCAGTGTGGGGTTGTCTACAACGTTTTCGCCATTCAGTCCTGTCTTCAGCCAGTGATTTAGCAATTCTTGGGTCTATACCACGTTTTAAAAGTGATCTTTGTTATATCTGTTTAATACTTTGGCCATGATCACCATTTCAGATATCTTGGGAATATTCTGTCTTAGACGTGCCCTACTATAATTTGATGCAGAAAATATTTGTAAAACATTTTAACCCTTTAACTGCCTTTTTTTATAGACTTTTTTGTATTTCTTTTAAAAAAGGACAAAAATTACCCTTTAAAACGGGAGTTAGAGGGTTAATTTGGTCAAAGAAAAGAATCATCATAAAATTGTATAAAACACATCAGAACATATTTTTAGCTCAAAAGTATATTTGCACTGTTTTTTGTCGATATTTTTTAACACTGCTTTGGTAAAAATAAATAACAAACATTGATTATTTATACTTGACCCTTTTTAAGGACTTTGCGCATGTCGCACAAACTTTGAACATTCGACAACCCCTAGTGAAATTTTATTAGAAAAATATTTGTAGAACATTTTAACCCTCTAAATGGACGTTTTATTAGACTTTTAGTTTTTGAAAAAGGAATAAAATTACCCCTTAAAATGGCAGTTAGAGGGTTAAAATGTTCTAAAAAAAGAACCGCCATAAAATTTCACTGAAGACATCAAATCATATTTTGAAGCTCAGATGTGTTCTTATTATAGTATTTTTGGCGTTTTCCAAACGCCTTTGATAAAAAAAATAAAAACTTCAGTGGGCTATAAAAAAGAAATCCGAACTGACTTTGCAAAACCCTTTGGTGATTTTGTCCATTTGATGGTCTACTTTCATATGGCGTTGAAGCCATTGAGGCTCAATGCGATGACCCAAAATTTGTTGCAGAGTGTAATATAAGAAAAAAAAAATTAAATTAAAAATTTTCGTCAATCGTTTTTGTTTTATGTGATTCGGCTCCTGGATTTTTTGAAAGACACCAAATCACAAATTTCTAAAAAAAAAATAATAATAACAAATATTAAAATAATCACCATAGTGGTATTCATTTAATCGTATAAACACCTCGTATACCGTGTATCTGATTAGTTTACACAATTATTGTCAAAAATATTTTACGAGGCCTGATATATTTGTACACATATTTTGGCGCGTAAACTTGTATCGTATAATTATACAGGTTTAGGATTGCCAATGTTCAAATAATTTTGATATTTTTTTGCTATGTTTTATTTTTTTACAATTTGGCAATCTTGTTAAAAATGGCAAATATTAAAAAAATAAAATAAAAAATATTTTTGTTTGCAGTAAATTTATTAATTAATTTAGAATTTATTAATTGTTTGAAATTTTGTTTTTTTTGTGGCATTGTAAATTTTCCAAATACAAAAATTAGTTTTTTTGTTTTGACAAGTGTGTAAGTAATTCCAGGTAATCAAAAAGAGCATTCATAAAAACCACCTCGTATATTTATACAAATACGAGTCGCGTATAAATATACGGTTAAATGAATACTACTCATATATTTTAATGTTGTAAAACACAACTCTGTGGTAACTTTTAAAATTGGAATGTCAAATAAAATTTTATTATATATTTTTTTATTTACTTTAATTCGGTTTCCAATCTACAAATTATTGACTAAATGTGCAAAAACAAATAATAATATAATGAAAATAATCAGCAAAAACAAGTATTAAAGAAATGAGATTTGACACAACAATTTTTAAAGTCAAAAGTATATTACCACAGAGTTGTGTTTTACTTTAAATCTAGGTGTTTTCTTTCCCGTCTAAACGCGCCTAAAGAAACATCTCAGTTCAAGAAAATTCTAACGAACAAAAAATAAAAATAGGATGTATATTAATTCTATTTATACTTCAGATTTTTTTCTTTTACTGTATGTTTAATTACACTGTGCTACAGTGAAAAAATACTTCTGATGTGACATAGTAAAGGTTGTTGGTCTTATCGAGTAGATCACAAAAATGCCCATTAAACTTGCCAGACACCCACAAATTTTAGAGTTATTGTCAAAAAACGTTTTTTTCGGACTTTTCTCACTAAACCTTTTGTAATTCAGAAAATTTTCAATCGATTTTCAATTTTTCAACTGTTTTGGATAAAAGAAGAATACGGCTTTTCATGTCTGTGAATTGGTCTATACCAGTGGTCGGCACAAAGAGGCATATGAAAGTATTAGTGTTTTAATAAAAATATGCATGTGTTGGTGTATTTCTTCAACAAAGCGACATCAACCTGCTTTGAAGAAAGTCAGCTTGCTACTGAATAAAATATTTGTTTTTTTTATGCTCTTTGTTGATTTTTTGTTGACATTCGTGTTGTATACATGTGAATTACCGATTGTGTTCGGCTCCAGCGTGCAATGGGTGCCGATCACTGGTCTATACATATAAAAAATATATTTATTGATTTTTTCTATAAAATCTAATTTTTTTGTTATTTTTTAAAATTTTTTTGAGTTTATCGATTTATTTCTGCTATAGTTCGTTTAACAACCTTTATATTTATAAACGTATTTTTAAAGAAAATTTGATTCTGAATACGATAAGCTTTATCCTGCAAAAAATCGGATAACAATTGACAGAGTTGTGATAATTTTTCTAAAAAAGAAAATTAAGATTTTGCAGGAAATCGCCGTTCAGATATCCCAGGCAAAAATTATAATTTTATCATAAGAGGTCATGTACAATATTTTTAAAGGTTTTTGGCGCTCTGAATCCGAACCTGGCCTTCAAATTGCTCTATCTCGTCAGGATTTTGAGATATTTAACATAAATTGATATATCAAAAACTTAAAAAGATAGCGCAATTTCAAGATGAAATTCGAATTCAGGAGGCCAAAAACCTTTAAAATAATGATACTCAGCCTCTTAGTATGTTCGTTTATTTTTTTATTTTTTGCCTGGGTTATCCGAACGGCAATTTCAAGCAAAATCTTAATGTTCTTTTTTAGAAAAATTATCACAACTCTGTCAATTGTTATCCGATTTTTTCGGCATAAAGCTCATCGTATTCACAATTAAATTTTCTTTAAGAATACGTTTATAAATATAAATGTTGTTGAACGAACTGTAACAGAAAAAAACCGATAAACTCAAAAAATTTTCAAAAAATAACAAAAAATTAAATATTGTTGAAAAAATCAATACATATCTTTTTTATATGTATAGACCAATTCACACACATGAAAAGCCCTATCCTTCTTCTATTCAAAACAGTTGAAAAATTGAAAATCGGTTGAAAATGTTTAAGTAACACATGGTTTAGTGAGAAAAGTCCCAAAAATTGTTTTTTGACAATAACTTTAAAATTTGAGGGTGTCTGGCAAGTTTGATGGGCATTTTTGGGATCTTTTCGACGAGACCTACAACCTTAACTACCTCATTTTAAAAGTATATTTGATTTTGTGTTTTTTGTAGCACAGTGTTATTGAATTTTGTAATATCAAGATTTATTTTTGTTTAATTCTGTAAAACTTGATCTACAATGGTTTACTAATTTTTCTGCTAATATAAGTCTGTGAGTGTATAATTTTGTTTGACTTTTGGGAATAATATTTTATCCAAAAATAAGACAGTGCACCAGTGGATTTATAATTTTGACCTATTGTATGTTGTTGGTTTCGACAACTAGATCTCAAAAATGTTCATTTAACTTTCCAAATATCCCCTAATAATCAAAAAGGGCATCGTTTTGAAATTAAACAAGTCAATATACAATGGGCACAATTCCTTTCTAAATATTAATGAAATCTGATCATTTTTCAACCCTGTCAAAAATCTGTAAAACAACTTTCACTTTGAATAAGCCAACTTTTAGCAGATTTGGATATTTTAACTTAATTAACTGTCATTTAATTTTAGAAAATAATAGAAATTTTCAATCTGAAATCCGCAGAAAATTCTGATATCTTTAAAGATTTTTCTGCTGATAAAAAGGTAAATATTTCAGAAATATCTCAAACCCGAGTAAACATTTTTATATGATGCAATATATATTGATATGTAATACAATATATAATTAAACGCAATTTGATCCGAAAAATGGTGGATGTTTTTGCATTAAAAAAGATCAATTTGTATAAAATATGATTTGATTTCATCCGAGTTTTGACCAGACATTGCCATATATTAGTGGATCTAATTAGATCTAATTGCATAAAAACATGTAAAATCCTGGTGTTTTTTGGTTTGGGTTGAGTTACACCACAGGTCAACGATACATTCACCAAACATATAATTTTCTTAAACAAAAAAATGTTCGGGTACGCTTCGAACCAGATAGGTGATATACATAACCCTAACAAGGAAATGTTTAGGAACATTTTAAAAAGTTTCTTATACTTTGCCTTAAAAACTTAGAAAATTGTTGGTTAAATGGAAACATATAAGTAGTGTTATATATGGAACAGAATAGGATATATATAATTTTATATTAAATTATACAGAAAAACAAATTTTGTATTGACCCTCATGTAATTTTATATAATTATATCAACCGTACACCTTTTAATCCGAATCATGATTCAATTATATATTACTACATATGACTGCATTAAAAAAATTTAGAAAATATCTCACGGATGTATAATCATATATAATTTATTATGTTTGTATCAAGTTATATATTGTAATATATGTTTATTTTTACTCGGGAAACTATTTTTTTCGGTAATTTTAGTAATTTACAATAACAAAACGGCAAAAAATAAAAGAATTTGGAAATTTCTTTGGGTAATTTTGGGGATTTCCGTTTTAAAATTTGGGAATATGAATAAAAATGAATCCGGCAACACTCCATAAATTCACTAAAACCATGTCTGCACTAACTGAAGTGTGGTTGTTGTCTAGAATAACTGTGTAGTGTAATAATATGGTAATGAAATGTCGCTCATATCGAAAATAAAACAAAAAAAAATTTAACAAAATTAAAATCGTGATATCTCAAAAACTTACTTACTTTACTTAATCCATCCCCTTCTACCTTTCAGTGTTTTTTTGTGGCATTGTAAATTTTCCAAATACAAAAATTAGTTTTTTTGTTTTGACAAGTGTGTAAGTAATTCCAGGTAATCAAAAAGAGCATTCATAAAAACCACCTCGTATATTTATACAAATACGAGTCGCGTATAAATATACGGTTAAATGAATACTACTCATATATTTTAATGTTGTAAAACACAACTCTGTGGTAACTTTTAAAATTGGAATGTCAAATAAAATTTTATTATATATTTTTTTATTTACTTTAATTCGGTTTCCAATCTACAAATTATTGACTAAATGTGCAAAAACAAATAATAATATAATGAAAATAATCAGCAAAAACAAGTATTAAAGAAATGAGATTTGACACAACAATTTTTAAAGTCAAAAGTATATTACCACAGAGTTGTGTTTTACTTTAAATCTAGGTGTTTTCTTTCCCGTCTAAACGCGCCTAAAGAAACATCTCAGTTCAAGAAAATTCTAACGAACAAAAAATAAAAATAGGATGTATATTAATTCTATTTATACTTCAGATTTTTTTCTTTTACTGTATGTTTAATTACACTGTGCTACAGTGAAAAAATACTTCTGATGTGACATAGTAAAGGTTGTTGGTCTTATCGAGTAGATCACAAAAATGCCCATTAAACTTGCCAGACACCCACAAATTTTAGAGTTATTGTCAAAAAACGTTTTTTTCGGACTTTTCTCACTAAACCTTTTGTAATTCAGAAAATTTTCAATCGATTTTCAATTTTTCAACTGTTTTGGATAAAAGAAGAATACGGCTTTTCATGTCTGTGAATTGGTATATACATATAAAAAATATATTTATTGATTTTTTCTATAAAATCTAATTTTTTTGTTATTTTTTAAAATTTTTTTGAGTTTATCGATTTATTTCTGCTATAGTTCGTTTAACAACCTTTATATTTATAAACGTATTTTTAAAGAAAATTTGATTCTGAATACGATAAGCTTTATCCTGCAAAAAATCGGATAACAATTGACAGAGTTGTGATAATTTTTCTAAAAAAGAAAATTAAGATTTTGCAGGAAATCGCCGTTCAGATATCCCAAGCAAAAATTATAATTTTATCATAAGAGGTCATGTACAATATTTTTAAAGGTTTTTGGCGCTCTGAATCCGAACCTGGCCTTCAAATTGCTCTATCTCATCAGGATTTTGAGATATTTAACATAAATTGATATATCAAAAACTTAAAAAGATAGCGCAATTTCAAGATGAAATTCGAATTCAGGAGGCCAAAAACCTTTAAAATAATGATACTCAGCCTCTTAGTATGTTCGTTTATTTTTTTATTTTTTGCCTGGGTTATCCGAACGGCAATTTCAAGCAAAATCTTAATGTTCTTTTTTAGAAAAATTATCACAACTCTGTCAATTGTTATCCGATTTTTTCGGCATAAAGCTCATCGTATTCACAATTAAATTTTCTTTAAGAATACGTTTATAAATATAAATGTTGTTGAACGAACTGTAACAGAAAAAAATCGATAAACTCAAAAAATTTTCAAAAAATAACAAAAAATTAAATATTGTTGAAAAAATCAATACATATCTTTTTTATATGTATAGACCAATTCACACACATGAAAAGCCCTATCCTTCTTCTATTCAAAACAGTTGAAAAATTGAAAATCGGTTGAAAATGTTTAAGTAACACATGGTTTAGTGAGAAAAGTCCCAAAAATTGTTTTTTGACAATAACTTTAAAATTTGAGGGTGTCTGGCAAGTTTGATGGGCATTTTTGGGATCTTTTCGACGAGACCTACAACCTTAACTACCTCATTTTAAAAGTATATTTGATTTTGTGTTTTTTGTAGCACAGTGTTATTGAATTTTGTAATATCAAGATTTATTTTTGTTTAATTCTGTAAAACTTGATCTACAATGGTTTACTAATTTTTCTGCTAATATAAGTCTGTGAGTGTATAATTTTGTTTGACTTTTGGGAATAATATTTTATCCAAAAATAAGACAGTGCACCAGTGGATTTATAATTTTGACCTATTGTATGTTGTTGGTTTCGACAACTAGATCTCAAAAATGTTCATTTAACTTTCCAAATATCCCCTAATAATCAAAAAGGGCATCGTTTTGAAATTAAACAAGTCAATATACAATGGGCACAATTCCTTTCTAAATATTAATGAAATCTGATCATTTTTCAACCCTGTCAAAAATCTGTAAAACAACTTTCACTTTGAATAAGCCAACTTTTAGCAGATTTGGATATTTTAACTTAATTAACTGTCATTTAATTTTAGAAAATAATAGAAATTTTCAATCTGAAATCCGCAGAAAATTCTGATATCTTTAAAGATTTTTCTGCTGATAAAAAGGTAAATATTTCAGAAATATCTCAAACCCGAGTAAACATTTTTATATGATGCAATATATATTGATATGTAATACAATATATAATTAAACGCAATTTGATCCGAAAAATGGTGGATGTTTTTGCATTAAAAAAGATCAATTTGTATAAAATATGATTTGATTTCATCCGAGTTTTGACCAGACATTGCCATATATTAGTGGATCTAATTAGATCTAATTGCATAAAAACATGTAAAATCCTGGTGTTTTTTGGTTTGGGTTGAGTTACACCACAGGTCAACGATACATTCACCAAACATATAATTTTCTTAAACAAAAAAATGTTCGGGTACGCTTCGAACCAGATAGGTGATATACATAACCCTAACAAGGAAATGTTTAGGAACATTTTAAAAAGTTTCTTATACTTTGCCTTAAAAACTTAGAAAATTGTTGGTTAAATGGAAACATATAAGTAGTGTTATATATGGAACAGAATAGGATATATATAATTTTATATTAAATTATACAGAAAAACAAATTTTGTATTGACCCTCATGTAATTTTATATAATTATATCAACCGTACACCTTTTAATCCGAATCATGATTCAATTATATATTACTACATATGACTGCATTAAAAAAATTTAGAAAATATCTCACGGATGTATAATCATATATAATTTATTATGTTTGTATCAAGTTATATATTGTAATATATGTTTATTTTTACTCGGGAAACTATTTTTTCGGTAATTTTAGTAATTTACAATAACAAAACGGCAAAAAATAAAAGAATTTGGAAATTTCTTTGGGTAATTTTGGGGATTTCCGTTTTAAAATTTGGGAATATGAATAAAAATGAATCCGGCAACACTCCATAAATTCACTAAAACCATGTCTGCACTAACTGAAGTGTGGTTGTTGTCTAGAATAACTGTGTAGTGTAATAATATGGTAATGAAATGTCGCTCATATCGAAAATAAAACAAAAAAAAATTTAACAAAATTAAAATCGTGATATCTCAAAAACTTACTTACTTTACTTAATCCATCCCCTTCTACCTTTCAGTGTTTTTTTGTGGCATTGTAAATTTTCCAAATACAAAAATTAGTTTTTTTGTTTTGACAAGTGTGTAAGTAATTCCAGGTAATCAAAAAGAGCATTCATAAAAACCACCTCGTATATTTATACAAATACGAGTCGCGTATAAATATACGGTTAAATGAATACTACTCATATATTTTAATGTTGTAAAACACAACTCTGTGGTAACTTTTAAAATTGGAATGTCAAATAAAATTTTATTATATATTTTTTTATTTACTTTAATTCGGTTTCCAATCTACAAATTATTGACTAAATGTGCAAAAACAAATAATAATATAATGAAAATAATCAGCAAAAACAAGTATTAAAGAAATGAGATTTGACACAACAATTTTTAAAGTCAAAAGTATATTACCACAGAGTTGTGTTTTACTTTAAATCTAGGTGTTTTCTTTCCCGTCTAAACGCGCCTAAAGAAACATCTCAGTTCAAGAAAATTCTAACGAACAAAAAATAAAAATAGGATGTATATTAATTCTATTTATACTTCAGATTTTTTTCTTTTACTGTATGTTTAATTACACTGTGCTACAGTGAAAAAATACTTCTGATGTGACATAGTAAAGGTTGTTGGTCTTATCGAGTAGATCACAAAAATGCCCATTAAACTTGCCAGACACCCACAAATTTTAGAGTTATTGTCAAAAAACGTTTTTTTCGGACTTTTCTCACTAAACCTTTTGTAATTCAGAAAATTTTCAATCGATTTTCAATTTTTCAACTGTTTTGGATAAAAGAAGAATACGGCTTTTCATGCCTGTGAATTGGTATATACATATAAAAAATATATTTATTGATTTTTTCTATAAAATCTAATTTTTTTGTTATTTTTTAAAATTTTTTTGAGTTTATCGATTTATTTCTGCTATAGTTCGTTTAACAACCTTTATATTTATAAACGTATTTTTAAAGAAAATTTGATTCTGAATACGATAAGCTTTATCCTGCAAAAAATCGGATAACAATTGACAGAGTTGTGATAATTTTTCTAAAAAAGAAAATTAAGATTTTGCAGGAAATCGCCGTTCAGATATCCCAAGCAAAAATTATAATTTTATCATAAGAGGTCATGTACAATATTTTTAAAGGTTTTTGGCGCTCTGAATCCGAACCTGGCCTTCAAATTGCTCTATCTCGTCAGGATTTTGAGATATTTAACATAAATTGATATATCAAAAACTTAAAAAGATAGCGCAATTTCAAGATGAAATTCGAATTCAGGAGGCCAAAAACCTTTAAAATAATGATACTCAGCCTCTTAGTATGTTCGTTTATTTTTTTATTTTTTGCCTGGGTTATCCGAACGGCAATTTCAAGCAAAATCTTAATGTTCTTTTTTAGAAAAATTATCACAACTCTGTCAATTGTTATCCGATTTTTTCGGCATAAAGCTCATCGTATTCACAATTAAATTTTCTTTAAGAATACGTTTATAAATATAAATGTTGTTGAACGAACTGTAACAGAAAAAAATCGATAAACTCAAAAAATTTTCAAAAAATAACAAAAAATTAAATATTGTTGAAAAAATCAATACATATCTTTTTTATATGTATAGACCAATTCACACACATGAAAAGCCCTATCCTTCTTCTATTCAAAACAGTTGAAAAATTGAAAATCTGTTGAAAATGTTTAAGTAACACATGGTTTAGTGAGAAAAGTCCCAAAAATTGTTTTTTGACAATAACTTTAAAATTTGAGGGTGTCTGGCAAGTTTGATGGGCATTTTTGGGATCTTTTCGACGAGACCTACAACCTTAACTACCTCATTTTAAAAGTATATTTGATTTTGTGTTTTTTGTAGCACAGTGTTATTGAATTTTGTAATATCAAGATTTATTTTTGTTTAATTCTGTAAAACTTGATCTACAATGGTTTACTAATTTTTCTGCTAATATAAGTCTGTGAGTGTATAATTTTGTTTGACTTTTGGGAATAATATTTTATCCAAAAATAAGACAGTGCACCAGTGGATTTATAATTTTGACCTATTGTATGTTGTTGGTTTCGACAACTAGATCTCAAAAATGTTCATTTAACTTTCCAAATATCCCCTAATAATCAAAAAGGGCATCGTTTTGAAATTAAACAAGTCAATATACAATGGGCACAATTCCTTTCTAAATATTAATGAAATCTGATCATTTTTCAACCCTGTCAAAAATCTGTAAAACAACTTTCACTTTGAATAAGCCAACTTTTAGCAGATTTGGATATTTTAACTTAATTAACTGTCATTTAATTTTAGAAAATAATAGAAATTTTCAATCTGAAATCCGCAGAAAATTCTGATATCTTTAAAGATTTTTCTGCTGATAAAAAGGTAAATATTTCAGAAATATCTCAAACCCGAGTAAACATTTTTATATGATGCAATATATATTGATATGTAATACAATATATAATTAAAAGCAATTTGATCCGAAAAATGGTGGATGTTTTTGCATTAAAAAAGATCAATTTGTATAAAATATGATTTGATTTCATCCGAGTTTTGACCAGACATTGCCATATATTAGTGGATCTAATTAGATCTAATTGCATAAAAACATGTAAAATCCTGGTGTTTTTTGGTTTGGGTTGAGTTACACCACAGGTCAACGATACATTCACCAAACATATAATTTTCTTAAACAAAAAAATGTTCGGGTACGCTTCGAACCAGATAGGTGATATACATAACCCTAACAAGGAAATGTTTAGGAACATTTTAAAAAGTTTCTTATACTTTGCCTTAAAAACTTAGAAAATTGTTGGTTAAATGGAAACATATAAGTAGTGTTATATATGGAACAGAATAGGATATATATAATTTTATATTAAATTATACAGAAAAACAAATTTTGTATTGACCCTCATGTAATTTTATATAATTATATCAACCGTACACCTTTTAATCCGAATCATGATTCAATTATATATTACTACATATGACTGCATTAAAAAAATTTAGAAAATATCTCACGGATGTATAATCATATATAATTTATTATGTTTGTGTCAAGTTATATATTGTAATATATGTTTATTTTTACTCGGGAACAGTGTTGCCAATTTAGCCATTTTCCGGCTAGATTTAGCTCCTTTTGAATCCGTTTAGCCGGAAAAAAATGCATTTAGCTCTTAGCCGTTTTTTTAGCCATTTTCGAAACTATTTTAGCAGTTTTTTAGCCATTTATGTGTTTTCGGTAAAAAAGTAATTTTTAGTGTGTTTTTTATACTAAAATAGAGAATTTATTGGTTTTTAAGTTTGTACAGATCGATCACAGACTAATACTATTTGATATAAAGGTTCAAGTTGAAAAATGTTGGAGAAAATTTAACTTGTAAAAATTATACAAATTTCTGGTATTCCCATACCGGTTTTAAACACTTGAGTTATGTGTTATCATCAGAAGGATTTTAAATGCTGGTTTGTTTTGTTACTAGGTAATTGTTTTTCATATATTTGAATTTTTATTAACACTAGTATGGAATAAAATCACGTTTATTTTTGTCATATTCATATCATAAACATTATACTAAATTTTAGACGACATAGCGATGACCGTTTCTCTGTCTTTTAAAAATACGCTAACGTTCAAAACTCAACTTAAAGGCTGATTGCTGAATCTTGGCATATATATTTTTGGAATTCTTTTGGTCAGGTTTCAGCGAAAATGGTCCCTGGGGTAAAAAGTTTCACATCGAATTCACGTGTTAAAACATTTTTTTTAAGCTAAAATAAAGTGCGTATGATACCTGCTTTTTTCAAGTTGCTTGTTGCTGCATTTATTAGGGGTTTTCTATAAAAATTTCGATAACTTCAACCAAAAATTTTGAATTTATCGAAATTCCCATAGAAAAACCCTAATAAATGCAGCAACAAGTAACTTGAAAAAAGCAGGTATCATAAAGGCATAACTAAAAAAGATTTTTTACTTAAATAAATTTTTTGTTGTCAAAATTGTTATATATATTTTTATAAAAAAATTTAATGTAAAATATTTAAATCATTAGAAAAGTGTTTTGAACTCTCTCAAAACAGTAACAAAAGATCTCCTTATTTTAATATATGTATCAAAAACGGTACAAAATATGAATTTACATTAGTTTTTCTTAAAAAGTAAAATATATATTTTAGCCTTTTTTTTAGCCATTTTTTAGCCGTTTTTTCAAAAGGATTTAGCCGTTTTTGATAACCAAGTTCTGGCAACACTGCTCGGGAAACTATTTTTTTCGGTAATTTTAGTAATTTACAATAACAAAACGGCAAAAAATAAAAGAATTTGGAAATTTCTTTGGGTAATTTTGGGGATTTCCGTTTTAAAATTTGGGAATATGAATAAAAATGAATCCGGCTGTTACGGCACTTCAAGGTGCCTAATGTTATTTCTTTATATTCAATTTCGCATATTTAGCAGAATTTAATTTTAATCATATATTCCTATTTATATTGGAATCCCAAATGGTAAAAGTTGGCAACTCTCTTGGTAACTGATTTGGTGTACCCTATATTGTGGCGAACAGGTGTGGCAGCATTGTTTTCGGAGTCATTTTCATATGATTTTATTTGCTGTCATTTTCGTTATTACCATTTTTTCGTTCACCGACAAAAGTCAAAAAGAATATTGTAAAATAAAAAATTAGTTTAATTAAATAAAAATTGTTGAGAATCAAAAAATAAAACTTAAAATTGAAGTAAAACTGCATTTCGTATAAATCGATAAATAAAAAAGTACAAAATAAATAAGAAGTTTTCTTTTATAATGCAAAAACTATTGCATTTGACATTGGCGCCCAACGTGAGACAATAAGAATGCTGCCATTTTGGAAGTTTTAATTTTGCAATTGTGGTAGCTGCCATTTTTTTTCTACAAAATCTTGCGGTGTTGCTGTTGATTGAGCCAAAATTGATAACCTCCATTTTTTTTCTGGCTGCTTATTGATGCTGAGCTGTGTGTTGGATAAACAATTTTCATTATCTATTGCAATATAAGGAAATTGTATTAATTGAGCTGGAGTTCTACTGATGTGGTTTTATTAAAAACAAAATAAATAAATAAAATTGATTTGAAAGCTACATAAAACTATTGAAGAACTATTGCTGCTGTTGGATATCTATCGAAGTTGTGATAACAAAGTTGTTTCTTTTGTTAACTGCTGCTACCACAAGATTGGATTATTTGCTGCTATTCCGACTACGAGTAACTATCAATAAATTGGTCACAGCAAAAGGAAAAGATAAGGTTGTATAAATATAATACTAACAACATCGTAAACAAACAAGTAAATAATTAATTGGGAAAATAATCTTGAATTTTGAAATAATTTTCGCGTGTACTGGAAACATAAAGCCCATTTTGGGGAATCTAATAGAGGTTAAGTTTCAAGTACTTGTTTGTTTAAGTTCAAATTACACTTTATCATAAATTCTCACAACATTCCAAAACACAAATACATTACTCCACACACAAACCAAGTATCTGTCCCACTAATCCTAATCCCTATGATTATTTTTTTCTCGCAATCAAAATTCCTCCAAGCACATACACACACATACACATATACACATTCACACATACATTTACACATTCATTCCCTTTTATGTCAATATAAAGTAAATTTTGTCGTAGACAATTCATCAAGCCTTTTTTTTTTCTTACAGTTCTGGAATTCTATAATTTCGAATTCATTATCACAGAAAATTTTTGATGTTGCAAGTGCTAGTAACTGCTGACAATTTGACAGGAAATAGGTGAAGATAAAAGTTCAAGACTAAATTGTTGTATCGAGTTTTTTCTTTTTTTATATATATAATTAATAAATTGAAATAATAATTTGAATAAATATATAAAAGGAAGTGAATAATCTTATTTCAAATAAATTTTGTGTACGAGTACGGTTAGTTGTGAAAAGTTTTTTAAGGTTGAACTTTTAAGTTTGTGTAGTGTTGATAAATATCGATTGCTATAGATTCAGCCATAAATTTTTCAGGAAGAATAATAAAGTTGTCTTAATTATCATGTCTGATGCCGATAATCTTGCGTCGTTGCAAAAACAACGAGCATCTGCAAAGGGTAATATTAGTCGCATCAAGAAAATGTACCAAGACGGTACGGCTTCTTTAAACCCTATCGATGTAGAATGTAGATTGGAAATATTGAATTCGTATATAAAACAAATAATGGCATATCAAACAGAAATTGAAAAATTAAGTTCTGATGACAATAAGCGGGGTGAACTAGAGGAAATTTGCATAAGCACTAAATCATTGTTGCTGTCAAAATTAGGTAACACTCGCCGACCAAGTTTAGCACATGATTTAACCATGAGTGCACAACTTCCAGCTGCTAACCGTCTTCCTTACTTGAAAATTCCAAAGTTTAGTGGCAAGTACTCAGAGTACAAAAATTTTATAACCTGTTTCAATAATCTAGTTCATGATGACCCGACCCTTTCAACTATTGAAAAATTTAATCATTTGATTAATAGTCTTCAGGACGATGCCTTACGTACAGTAAAAGCGTTTCAAGTTAATGAGGAAAATTACTCCAGTGCTTTGGGACGACTTGCTGAGAGATACGACAATAAATGCTTAATATTTCAGGATCATATAGCATCACTATTCAATCTGGAAAAGATGACAAAGCCCTGCGCCTCTGATCTAAGACACATGGTCGATACAGTATCGGCAGTTTTAGATTCCCTTACTCATCTTGGAACAGAAAAGGATATTGCTCATGCCATTGTGATTCATTTAGTATTGTCAAAGGTAGATTCTGGTTCGAAAGCCAAATGGGATGAGCAATTAAATTATACATCTTTGCCCAAATGGAGTGATTGTGCTTCAGTTTTGATAAGACGTTGTCAATTTCTGGAAGTTAATATTGACAGGTCAACTAAATCTGAACAGAATTTTAGTAAACATGGCAAAACTAAAACAAATAGTAAGGACAAAAGAAATTCGCAATTTTCATTTACATGTGCTCAGACCCAAGTGGAGGAATGTTTATATTGTTCTGGCAAGGATCATTTAATTGGTTCCTGCCCAATTTTTATAGGTTTAAATGTTACTAAGAGATTTGAGTTTACAAAGGAAAAGGGCTTATGCATAAATTGCTTAAAAACTGGTCACACAGTTAGAAAATGTCGTTTATCTCGTTGTAGTTTATGCCAGCGTCCTCACCATGTTCTGTTGCATAATCGGGATTTGGTTAGACACAATGATTCCGCTGCTATCAGTGATAATAGTGCAGCCCAATGGGCTAATAGTTCAAATGCTGCTGCAGCTAGCAGTTCAGCTCAACGTTATCAATTGCCTGCTACGGATAATCGTAGTTCAGCCCAATGTACTAATAACCCTTCGACTTCTGCTGGAGCTGTTAGTCGCAGTTCAGCACAAGTTTCTAATTCTCTACAAAGTAGAGAGCACATTCAGAATGCGACATCCATGTACGTCAATAAGGAGGACCAACGTGTTATTTTAGCTACGGCTATGGTGCAGATCAAAGATAAATGCGGAAAATATCAATTGGCTCGAGCGTTGCTAGATTCTGGGTCTCAGATAAATTTAGTGTCAGAGGAAATAGCTCAACGGCTTTCCTTGAAGAGATATGGAAATGAGTTGAACATAGTTGGTATCGGTAATGGTAATAAAAAGGTAAAGCAAAGTTTAAATACATATGTTAAATCATGTGTGAATGAGTTTGAATTTGTTACTGAGTTTTTCATTATTAAATCAATAACTGGAAAACATCCAAGCGAAAAAATTGATCGGAATAGTTTAGGAATACCTACAAATTTAGTTTTGGCAGATCCTTATTTTGATAAACCACAAAAAATAGACATATCGATTGGACAAATAAAGTTAGGTCCCTGTATGCCAATTCTACAAAAAACTTTATTAGGTTGGATAGTCTCGGGTAAATGTGAATCAAAAATAAGTGATCAACCTAAATTATGCCAGTTAATAACAAATAGCGAAAACTTAGATTCGCTCAACGAAATAGTGGAAAGATTTTGGGAACTAGAACAAGTTCCAGTGTGTTCAAAATTAACTGATGAACAGTTACAATGTGAAAATCATTTTGAAAAGGCTACGCGTCGAGTTGAAGACGGTAGATTTGAGGTTCGACTACCTTTTAAAACTGACCCAATGATTTTAGGTAATTCATATGAGATAGCAAAGCGTCGGTTTCTCTCTCTTGAACGCAGATTTTCGAAGGATTCTGATTTAAAAGAAATGTATGTAACTTTTATGAAAGATTACTTGAATCTTGGTCATATGTCACCCACGAATAATGTAATTCCAAGTTTACCTCATTATTTTATTCCGCACCAGTGCGTGATAAGAGCTCATAGTACCACTACAAAGTTAAGAGTCGTTTTTGATGCTTCATGTAAAACATCGACTCAGAAATCACTAAATGATACTCTGATGGTCGGTCCTACTATACAGGACGACCTATTTTCTACATTGTTGAGATTTCGATTGAATAGATTTGCCATAACGGCTGATATAACGAAAATGTATCGACAGGTCAGAGTTCATAAGGACGATCGCAAGTATCAGTTGATATTATGGCGGGAGAGTCCGGATTTACCAATTCAAATTTATGAGTTGAACACAGTAACTTATGGTACTGCACCTGCGCCTTTTCTTGCGATTCGTTGTCTTAAGGAAATTAGTGATGTATTTAAGGAGGTCTATCCTCTGGGTTCCAAAGTCATTGCTACTGACTTTTATGTGGATGATTTGCTTTCTGGAGCCGACGATTTAGAAACGTTAGCACAGATTCGAGCTGAAGTCATGAACATTTTAAATTCATGTGGATTTAGTTTAGCTAAGTGGTTTTCAAACTGTAAAGATTATAAAACCAATGAGCTTGTGAGGCAGTTAGAATTAAATGATTCTGATTCTACTAGAGCCCTTGGGATCATATGGAAACCTGAAGAAGACCAGTTGAGTTTTCAATTGGAAAACAATTTTGGAAATTTACCCGCGACAAAGCGTAATATTCTATCGATTTCTTCGCGTCTATTTGATCCTCTTGGGCTACTTGCTCCTATAGTAATAAAAGCAAAAATTTTACTACAGGAAATATGGGAACATAATCTTGATTGGGATGAATCAATTCCCCAGAACTTGGATACAACATGGCAAAATTTTAAAAGAGTACTCTCCCAAATAGATTCAATCGCTATACCGCGATTTGTTGGTACCACACTAAGCACTTGTATACAAGTACACGGATTTTCGGATGCTTCAATGCACGCGTATGGTTGCTGTATTTATGTAAGATGTAAGAGTACTAACAGTATAACTACACGATTGTTAGTAGCTAAATCAAAGGTTGCGCCTTCAAGGAAAGTAAAGACTTTACCACGATTAGAGTTGTGCGCTGCACATTTATTAACAAAATTGTGGAATGTGGTAAGGTCAAAACTTTCCAAATTTACAATTGAAAATACAATATTTTGGTGTGACTCAGAAATAGTACTTCACTGGGTCAGAACTCATCCATCTTCATTACATACGTTTGTTAGTAATCGCGTGGCAGAGATTCAGGAGAAATCTTCAGACGCTATTTGGCGGTACGTACCAACAGCTCAAAATCCAGCTGATATAGTTTCACGAGGTTGCGATGTTGACGAAATTAATGCGTCAATTTGGTTTTCTGGACCACAATTTCTTAGATATGGCTCTAAAGACTGGCCAAAGAATTCACAACCTGAGCTGTCTCCTGAGTCATTAGCGCTAGAAAAGAAAAGGGTAAACGTTTCACTATTAAATACTGCTACCACGACGGTAGAAAATTGTGAAAAATTGACAAATCGAGTGTGGAAATTGGTTGAAGAGATTTCGTCATGCAAAAGGGTAATTCGAATAGTTGCATACATTTTAAGATTTGTTCGAGGGATGAGAAATAGATGGCGAACTACTGGTAAACTCAATGTAAAAGTTGAGCCGTTCAGTGTCAAGGAATTAGATTTTTCCTTTTTAAAAATTGTTGAAATGATTCAAAGCTTTGAGTTCAGGGAGGAGATTCGGATTTTAACTAAATCATCGTTACCTAAACACAATAAAATTCAGAAACTTAACCCATTTGTTCAGCAATATGGTGTTGACAAGATGAATATTACATTATTGCGAGTTGGAGGTCGATTAAGCAAAGCTTCGCTTCCATATGAAGCAAAATATCCACTCATTTTATCCAAAGAATCGCATTTTGTAAAAATCTATTTTTTCGACTTACATAAGTCAAATTGCCACGTTGGACCCAAAGCTTTAATCGGGTTATCTCGGGAAAAAATCTGGGTCATAAATGCTCGTCAGCTAGCTCGAAAAACTGTTTATAGTTGCATACCATGCTTTCACTTTAAGCCAAAATTGGCATCTCAAATTATGGGGGATTTGCCTCGGGATCGAATAACAGGCTGTCGTCCATTTTGGGTGAGTGGTGTCGATTTGTGTGGCCCTGTGTACACTTCTTTGAGAATTAGGGGCAGACCGCCTGTGAAAACATATATAGCCGTGTTTGTTTGTTTTGCTTCTAAAGCAGTCCATTTAGAAGCATTGTCTGATTTACAAACTGATACATTTCTTTCTTGTTTAAATAGGTTTGTGGGCAGAAGAGGTCTTCCAAAGACGATATGGTGCGACAACGCCACAAATTTCGTCGGGACCGCCAGACTGTGGAGCGTGAAAGACAAGGCACTGATACAGCAAGCAGCAGTGGAACGGGGAGTAGACTTTCACTTCATCCCAC
Source organism: Pegoplata infirma (assembly GCA_963921195.1). Classification (NCBI taxonomy): domain Eukaryota; kingdom Metazoa; phylum Arthropoda; class Insecta; order Diptera; family Anthomyiidae; genus Pegoplata; species Pegoplata infirma. The sequence continues at coordinate 140,806,369 of OY992536.1, read as the reverse complement.
CACGAGCACCGCACTTCGGAGGTCTGTGGGAAGCAGCGGTGAAATCAGCGAAAACATTGATGCTACGAACAATAGGACAAGCGAGTTTAACTTACGAGGAACTTACAACCGTTCTGGTAGACGTCGAGGCCGTGCTCAACTCCAGGCCTATCGTGGCGATAACAGAGGATCCCAACGACGAAGAAGCTCTTACTCCCGGGCACTTGTTAATCGGGTGCTCGCTCAAAGCGCTGCCCGAAATAGACGAACGAGCCAGCAAGGTCAGCTCCTTGAAGCGGTTTCGGCTACTATCGTTGCTCAAGGAACACTTTTGGGCTGTGTGGCAACGGGATTATGTACGGGAGCTGCAGGAACGCGCCAAGTGGAAAACTTCCAGTCGCAACGTTCAAGCAGGAGACGTCGTCGTCGTCCACGAGGACAACCTCCCGCCTCAGAAGTGGGTAATGGGCAAGGTCGTAGAGGTAGAGTTCAGCAAAGATGGCAAGGTTCGCGTTGCTGGCGTCAAAACAAAAAACGGCGTCTATAGACGACCCATACATAAATTAGCACCACTTCCACTTGATGAGTTGCAGCCTGATGAAGAGTTGCAGTCTTGCAAAGAGGGCGGTGTTACGGCACTTCAAGGTGCCTAATGTTATTTCTTTATATTCAATTTCGCATATTTAGCAGAATTTAATTTTAATCATATATTCCTATTTATATTGGAATCCCAAATGGTAAAAGTTGGCAACTCTCTTGGTAACTGATTTGGTGCACCCTATATTGTGGCGAACAGGTGTGGCAGCATTGTTTTCGGAGTCATTTTCATATGATTTTATTTGCTGTCATTTTCGTTATTACCATTTTTTCGTTCACCGACAAAAGTCAAAAAGAATATTGTAAAATAAAAAATTAGTTTAATTAAATAAAAATTGTTGAGAATCAAAAAATAAAACTTAAAATTGAAGTAAAACTGCATTTCGTATAAATCGATAAATAAAAAAGTACAAAATAAATAAGAAGTTTTCTTTTATAATGCAAAAACTATTGCATTTGACACCGGCAACACTCCATAAATTCACTAAAACCATGTCTGCACTAACTGAAGTGTGGTTGTTGTCTAGAATAACTGTGTAGTGTAATAATATGGTAATGAAATGTCGCTCATATCGAAAATAAAACAAAAAAAAATTTAACAAAATTAAAATCGTGATATCTCAAAAACTTACTTACTTTACTTAATCCATCCCCTTCTACCTTTCAGTGTGGGGTTGTCTACAACGTTTTCGCCATTCAGTCCTGTCTTCAGCCAGTGATTTAGCAATTCGTGGGTCTATACCACGTTTTAAAAGTGATGTTTTTACTGATTCGTCCCATGTTTACTGATTCGTCTTCTTCCTCTGGGCCTCGTACCGTTGCACTTAACTTCTAGCACCTTCCTCGGCAATCTTTCATGTGGCATTCGCATGACATGCCCGTACCACAGGGGCGTATCCAGGATTTTATTTCGGTGGGGGCCCAACATTTTTTTTCAATTTTTTTTTTTACAAAAAATTTACATAACAGCACATGTTTAAGAATTTTTCTCGGTCGTTTTCTTGAACTGAATGAAACACAATCAGATTCTTCATTTTTGTGTAAGTTTAAAACTGTTGGGGGAAAAAAATTAAAATTTTTTGAGAGACTAACCCCCAGTTTCTGTAACACGAACGTCATTCGTTCATGAAGAATTTGTGTGTATTTTGTTATTGTAACAAAAACAAAATACATGCAAATTCGTCGCAGACGAATGGCGTTCGTATTACAGAAACTGGGGGTTAAGCCTTTTTTAAAGTGTGAATTGTATCAGATGTTGATACTTACATTAGTGGTGTTTTTGTCGTCCCAAATATAAAATTTTCATACAAATTTTTGTCTATATACGCTTAGCTAAGACATCAAATTTAAAAGTGCTTAAAAATTAATCACTTATAAAAATGTTACCAAGTTTTGAAAATATTTATCTATTGACTTTATCTACGTATGTTTGAATTGTCAAATGTATTTATGAAAATTATCAAAAAAATTATTTTAAAATAAAAAAACAATAAAAAAAATTTAAAAAATAATCAACAATCCAATGGCTTCCATTAAATGGAATGGTGTCCAGCAACTGTTGCTCGTACTAATTATCTTTTTCTACATTCGAATTATCTAAGGAGATGGCTTTTCTGTTTGTTCATAGAATGTACTGAAGGCTGCAAAAGAGAAAGTCCACAACAAATTTCTGCAGCATGTTACAAAACAATAACCTTTTTAGTTTGGTTATTAAACATATTCACTTAATCCCTTGGATTTTAATAAAATGAAACATCTTAAATATGTTAAGAAATCTGCGTTTTTTATTTTTAAATAATTTTTTACTGAAGACCACATGATTCTGAGATACATATACATTTTAAAGGACAATATTTGAATCTGTTTATTGGATTTAAATGCAATTGAAGGAAATACCTTCATGTACTCGTGTTATATGTGTTTTATTGGACCAGCCCATAGTGACTCTGGGGAATACTTTTGGTGGTTGTAGGTAAACCTTAAAAAGTCTAAAGAGACAACTTTGGTTGGTATCTCTAAGGCAAAGAATTCTTTGTGCTAACACTGCCATTCATACACTTCTATTTGTTATGGAGGTTTTTGTTGGATAATTTTCAATAATTTATAATGTACATATTTTTTTTTTTCAAATGTCAATTTATTTAAAAGTGGTGTCTAATTTTATAAAAATCAAAAGTGATGCCAAATCAAATAAGTTAAGCGGTTATGTTGTTTTATTTGAAGCGGATTATCTAAGCGTTCATATGTATCGACAAAAACACCACTATTATTACAAAGAATATTATCTGAATCTGATTTTTTTTTCAAAGAAAAGTCTAAGATTCTATGACAATTTCCAGTTAAGACAGTTTTTGTTATAGAAAAAGTCAAAGACTCTAAATCATATTTCCAATGGAAAACGTTTCGCGGGGAAAAGTCTTGTTAGAAAATGATTCTATAAACATATTCATAAAATACTTTTTCCCAGAATCTGAGATATTTCTAGTCTAGCACATTTTCACAGATTCTGAAACATTCTACAAAAAAAGTTTTAGACTCTGAGAAAATCTTCGCTTTTTCTATAAGAAAAATAATTTAGATTCTGAGACCTTTTTAAAAAGAAAATAGTGTAAAAAAAGCCTTAGATTCTAAAACCTTTTTACGAAAGAAAACTTCTCGGATTCTGAGAACATTTTCCAATAGAAAAAGTCTAAAATTCTTATACATTTTTCCTATAGAAAAAGTCACAGATTCTTAGACATTTTTCCTATAGAAAAAGTTCCAAATTCTGAGACATTTTTCCTATAGAAAATGTCTCAGATTCTCAGACATTTTTTCTACATAAAATTTCTTAGATTCTGAGACATTTTTTCTATCGAAAAAGTCTCAGATGCATAAACACTTTTCCTATAAAAAAAGTCCCAAATTCTTAGACATTTTCCTATAGAACAAGTCTCAGATACTGAACATTTTGCCTATAGGAAATTGTCAGATTCTGAAAAAATTTTCATTTAGAAAAAGCCTCAGATTCTGAGACATTTTTCCTAAAGAAAAAGTCTCAGATTCTGAAATATTTTTCCCATACAAAAATACTCAGATTCTGAGACATTATTCTTATAGAAAAATATATTTTTACAATAGAAAAAGTCTCAGATTTTGAGAATTATTCTATACAAAAAGTTGTTCTATACCAAAATTCACAAATTGTGATATCCCAGTATGCAAAATGAGTCGATATCGATTCGAAAAAGAATCGTTTTCTCTAAGAATTTCGTCGATATCGATTTCAATATAATGTCGACATAAAGCGTGTTTTCATATGTGGCATGCAAGGTGATATAGAATCGAGGGTTGGTACAGGATTCGATTCGATTTTTATCGAAAAATTTCATGGATTTCAATACATTTGTTTTTTAATAATTTAGTAAATTGTGTTAAAAACGGTAAGAATAAAAAAAAATATTTTATTACTTACTACTTCTTACTTACAATTAACTAATTTTTACTAATTTAATTTATTTATTCCTTAAATTTAATTTTTACTAATTACTATTTTTATCTGCCTCACTTGAGATTTGTACTCAGAACTCCCAGATTACTGGTTTAACGCCTTCAGCCAAAGTTTGATCATAAAAGTACTTTTTTAAAATTACTTTTACTAAAATTTGAATTTTTTATTATTATTTGAATTGCCCTTAAATTATAATTTTTATTATTACTTGAATTACCCTGTTTTTATATTCATTTTATTTTGTTTTGACATACTTCTCATAATTTGAAAATATTTTTATTTCAAAATATATATTTGTATAAACAAATTTCAAGATGTGTATGGACTAGCCAACTAGGAGGTTCTGCAGCTTATGATTTGTAGTTTTTTGGCCTTGGTTCAAACCCCGGTCGCGGATTTTTTTTTATTATTATAATGTTAGATATTGTGCTCGATTCTCGAATACGACTTCACCACACTTAAAAAATTATGTTAGTAAAATCAACTGAAAATGTCAGTTAAAATAACTACTTTGTAAGTTGTTTTGGGGTCAACTACTTTTTCAGTTAAATCAACTAACAATGTTAGTTATTTTAACTGACAAAAAACAACTGACTTATGTAGTAAAAACTACTTACATTTGTAGTCAAAACAACTAAAATGTAGTAAAAATAAAAAAATCAATATATAATTTTTTTTCAAAATATTTTTCAGAAAAAAAAATTGAAGACCAAATTTTTTCCAAGTTTTTTTTTTAAAAAAAAAGTTGTGAAAAATAAAAATAACGAAATTTTTTTTTTTTTGGAAAAAAACTTTAAAACTTTTCAGAGATAAAATAAATAAAATTAACTACTTTAAATAACTGTTACTACATCACAGTACTTTTTTGGTAGTTGTTCAAAAAGACGACTTAAAATAACTAACAGAAATAGTTGTTTGATATTTTTCATACAAAAACAACTGACTTTGCAGTTGAAAACAACTAACTACTGTAAAATATACAAATAACTAACATGTAGTAACTTACATAATTTTCTGAGTGCATTCACCAAATTTTTAAAAGTTTGATATTCTTTCGAGTTTTAAGATTTTTAAATTTTTTCTTGTAATTATTAAAGATATTAACTAGATTTTTAATGGTGAAGTCGTATTCGAGAATCGAGCACATTATTTTTTTTAATAACAATTAAAATTTATGGAATTTTTGTTAAACTAAATAAAACTAAAACTCGATGTTATTCGAAAATAAGTATTTTTTTCGATGGAAGAACAAATACGAGAATTCCTAAAGTGTAGATTGGAAATCATTTCGAAATCGATTAATTTTTCAATAAAAATATGAGTTCGAGAAACGTTAAAATATCGACGGTATATAATATCGACTTCGAATCATTTTTGCGGAAAAGCTTCGAAAAAACTTCGAAAAAATTGTCGATTCGTAACTGTGCAGTAGACTGGGTAGAAATCCTGCAAAGTCTAAGGATCGATTGTCCTTAGTGCGGGAAAGTGGTAATGGGGTAATATAAGCATTTTATGGAAGACAAGTTTTTAATCGATCAAAAACTCTATTAGCGCATCGGTGGTCAAAATTGAGATTTTGGTCAAAATGGCCAAATTTTCAAAAAAAAAATTTAAAAATATAAATTTTATTTTCTTGCTTAATAAAAAAAAAAATTTATTGCATTTGATACTAGTAACTTATGTATTAAATATTGGAATTTTATGCCACCATTAACATATTTTTATTTAAGATACAAAAAAAATCATATTTTTGACGCGGTTCTAAAAACCACTTTTTTTAATTTAATTTTTATTTTTTATTAAAATTGCAAAATATATCGATTTTATTACTCAATGTTATTGAAAACATCATAAAGACTAAAGATTTAAATTTTTGCAAAAATCTGTTCGGTAGTTTTTTGTGGGGAGCGGTTTCAATTGAGCGGATTTCAAGGAAATCGTATTTTTTGCCATTTTTTTGAGTTTTTATTTTTTATAAACTACATTATTGTACAAATTGACCAATATTATGCTCTATCTTGTTCCATTTGATCACGGTAACTTAGTTTTGAAACGATAGATTTATAGGACATATTTAACCCTAATCGGTCAGCGGCCAAAAGTGTCCCGTACTGAGTTTTTTTAGGTTTTAACTACTGTTTAATGAAATTAATGGTTGCAAAATCATGTTTGTGTTGAATATTGTGTTGTATAATCTTTTATTTAATCATATTGACTTAATTTTGAAACATACATATTTTTGGACATCTTTAACCCTTATGTGCATGCAACCAAAAATGTCCCCTACCAAAATTTTCATGTTTTTCACAAATAAAAAAAAACACATTTTATATTCAAAATAATCATAAATAATTAATTGAATAATTTTGATATTGCCGAAAGCGTTAACCCTTCTGAAATAAAGGTCAAAAGTGGCCCACTAACAGATTTTTAAGAATTAGGATTATGTGCGGATTAATTTTGTTTTAATAAAACTAAAATTTTTTGATATTATATCACACGCAATCATTCATTTCATATATTTCTTAATGTCAAAAAAAGTCATAAAACAAATTATCCTTAAAATTAAAATTTGATATAAGATCTACTTTATTGTCTCGCTCTAATTTAACCTCACTTGAGTGTAAATCGCAATTTAAAATTAAAGATTAAGGCATAAGACTGTACATTAGGGTTATGACTTTTTGCATTTTTTTGCAAATGTCAAAATTTACCTGCCCTAGCCAAAAAGGCCATAAAAAAATATTAAGAATTGCATTTTCAAAAAATTTCCCGCACCAAACGAGATGAAATTTGGTCTATATTTTCTTAATTTAATTGAAACTATGAAAATATGAGACCCAAACGATGCGTAGGAAAAGCTATTTAGGGTCAAAATGACGAATGCTTTATGAAGGGACTTTTTTGACTCCTTCAAGATTCAAATTTGGCGGTTTAACCCTTAACTGCATAAAGTTAACTACTTATAACGTCAATTTTGGCAGCATGTAGCTCCAAAAGTAAAAGTCCGAGTGGCATTATTTTTATTCGTAATTGTTTACAAGATCTTTTTTATATAATTCATTCATTGGAAGGGTTAAAATTACCTTATTTTTTAAAAATAGGACTTAAAACAAAAAATATCTGTGACTTTTTAGAAATTGCGTTTGGTGCGGAAGGTTTTTTTTCCAAAATGACCCGCAAATAACGATTGTTAATATTAATTTTGTATGGTCTATCACGATTGTTAATATTAATTTTGTATGGTCTATCACGTGGTGATAGGTAAAAATTTTGTCAAAAATGAGTCATAACCCTACTGTACACAAAAAAAATATATAAAAACACAAAAAAATAAAAAAAAAACAACAAAAAAAACTTAAACACCTCAAAATGGGGTCATTTATAACCACATCCTCGTCGTTGATCGGGGTAAAGCTATGTGTGAAAACGAATGGGCATTTAGTTTACACTAAAAAAAACCTTGTAAAATTACAAGAAAAACGTGTAACTTTTTTTTGACAAACATTCCTAGTAATTTGACAAGATTTTTGTTTCGTAATTTTACTAGATTTTTTACTACCTCCTATTTTACGAGAATTCCTAGTAATTTTACAAGCTTTTTTACCAACAGTTTTTTGGCGCAATTAAAATTACAAGGAATTCTCGTGAATTTAGTAGATTTTTTTTGTAAAATTATCTTGGATTTGTAAAATTACAAAAAAAAATTATAAAATTACAAAAAAAGAATGTTAATTTCGATTTGTTAAAAAACAAGGAAAACTGTCAAATATTGGTAAAATGGGATTACGAGAATTTTCCTTGTATTTTGACAAAGTGTTTTTCTGTGTGTAGTCTTAAAAGTTTGATTTAGAGATTATTTGTTTTATGGCTTTTTTGACAGTAATAAATATATGAAATGAATGGTTGTATGTGATATAATTAGGCTGACCATTCGTACTGATTTGATCAGTACATGTACTGATTTTTAGTCACGTGTACTGATCAAAATACCTTGTACTGATTTGTACTGATTTTTGAAAATATGTACTGATTGTACTGATTTTTGGACATTTCCACATAAAAAATTATTTTATTCAAACATTTTATGCCAAAACTATTATTTCCATAAAATAATTTATTAGAGAAGTTTTATAAAAGCTAAGTCTGAAATACTTTCTTTTAAAAAATGTCTAGGAATCTTAGAGCTTGTGAGTCCGAAAAAAAATCGTAACGAAAATTAATTTGTATAAGAAAAAGTGCACAGAATCTGAGTGGGTTTTTATAGGGAAAGTTCATGATTATAGAAACTGTAATTAAATGAGTCCAAATAAATAGAAGATGTGTGGATGAGGTAAAGTCATTGGTATTTGCTTGGTTTTATCCCGAAAAAATGGACACAATATTTTTTCTGTTACCTTAACAATTCGAATTTTAATCAAGTGCTCAAGTTTTTTTGTATAAAAAACAAACTGAAATGACTACAAATCATTCGGGGCTATTCCTGTTGTCATAAACGCGTTTAAAACGCGATGAAGGTAATTTTTGGTATTCCTGAATACGTTGGAGATGATACAAACGAAAAACATATGTTTTTTTCGTCATCGTCAACATTCGACGTATTCCTCAATTCGTCTTCAACGCCAGATTCATAAAATTTTGTTCGACATCTTTTTTAGCGCGTTTTTATAGAAAACTGTGTTTTTTTTAACTAAATCATTAAAACTCATACAGCTTTACCACAAGAAAATAAAATAAATTTAAAATGAGCTTTTAATTTTATTTCCATACAAATTGATTTTGTTTTTAAAATCGACTTTCAAAAAATGTATTGAAAATTTTAAATTTAAAATAAAACTTTTGTTAAAATAGACTTTTTGTTTTCTTGTGGTAAGGGCCATAGAATTTTCTTTTAAATATCAATTGAGTGTTTTATTTTTGTATAAATTATGTAATAAAAAAGTCTCCGGCAGAATAAAAACCATGAAAATGCAAACTGTATTTGTTCCCGGACTGTGCCACACAGGGACGAATTTTTGTTGATGGCGATTTTTTTGTTTAATTTCTGAAGTTTGAAATATTTATTTTTAATTTTTTTATTATATATATTAGTTAGATTGAAAATAAATATAAAATATGACTTCGATCGTGACTGTCATGATAGACGGACGTCTAGCGGAGATCAGTTATTTTTCGAGTTTTTCGATGTGTATTTATTGTTTAACGCATTTTTACAGTGCGTTGTTGTATTAATAATTTATTGTTATTAAAAAAAATCAGAGAAATAGACTCTTACAAAAAAAAAAAAAAAAAACATTTAAAAAAAAAATGAGTGAGCGTAATGCTCTAAACTCAGAATTAAATAATGACAAAAACAATATAAGCAATTCATTAAAAAATTATAATGACAAAAACAACATAAACAATTCATTAAAAAATAATAATGACATACTAATAGAAAACGATAGAAAAAGAAAAAGCGAAATGCAGATTGAATCAGTGAGCAAACAACTTAAAGGCAACTATTATGCCATTCTTGATAATGATACGCAATGCAATCAAGATTATCTAAAACGATTTGAAAATCATGTGAAAGAGCACGATAAACCATCAACATCTAAAGCAACAACATCACAAGTCTTTACTCCAAATGTAGAGGCAAATATAAATAATGAAGAAACTACAAATAATAGCAACCAACAAAAAAACAAAAAAATTCCACCTCTTAATATTTTTAATGTGGATCCTAATGAGCTAATAGAATTCATTAAAGAGGTTTTGAATATTAAGGAGTTCAAAATCAAAGAATCAAGTAACAAAAAACGTCATTACTTGTGTCATCTATAGATGATTATACTAGAGTTAAAGCTTATTTAGAAAAAACCAATGCTAAATTTTTCACATTTACCCCAAAAACAACGAAAACCAAAACCTATCTTTTAAAAGGCCTTAGTGCTAATATTAATCCTACTGTCATTCAAGATGAACTTCGTAAATTCAAAAACGAAAATTTAAATTTTTTAAAAGTCAGCCAATTTAAAACAAAAAAATCGATTACTAATGGATACGATCTGCCAATTTATCTTGTGCAAATAAGTAGTGAAAGTAAAGTCCATGAGCTTAAAGCAATAAAGGGATTGTTTTACCGTTGTATCCGTTGGGAACCATTAAGGAAATCGGAAATTCCTCAGTGCAGGAAATGTCAAAGCTTTTTCCATAGTGCATCAAATTGTTTTTTGCCACCTAGGTGTGTCAAATGCAATGAAGAACACAAAATTGGAGAATGTGCCCAAGAAAAGGTCCCAGAAAATGAAAGGGAAAAACTATTTTGCGTATTGTGCAATAAATACGGCCACCCAGCCTCATACAAAGGTTGCGAGAAATACAAAGAATTACAACAAAGACTTCGTGACAAAAAACAAAGTCTTTCACAGAATAGGTCAACAAATAAAACATTAAATATAAATCCAACTATGAGCTTTGGTAATGTTTTAAAAAACAATTGCACACAAGTTGGAAACACTACTATCAACCCAATTCAACAAGCTTTACAAGAGCTAAACAATTCCATGCAAAACTTATCTAACCAGATCATAAATTTACACAAGCAGTTACAATTACAAACATCTAGAATAGATACTATTTTTACGATGTTAGAGGCGTAAGTTATCAATATGGAGGAAACAATTGTAAAAAACCTTAATATTATCGAAATAAATGTTAATTCCTTAATAAGATTAAGTCGAAGATATGATTTATGTAATTTCATAAATGTGTATAAACCAGACATAGTTCTTTTGAACGAAACAAAGCTAAACGCTAGACATAAAGTTAATTTTAAAGACTACCAACTAATACGTAAAGACAGAACCGATTCCTCTAGAGGAGGTGGCACTGCAATTTTAATAAAAAATGAAATCAGATACAAAACCTTTACAAATAACATTATAAATGCCTTTAAATGTTTAGAAACATGCATAGTCAAAATACCACTATTGTCAAATAAAACACTGTTTATAATATCAGTTTATTACCCATCGGGCAACAATAATAATTTTTTAAAAACAGAGCTTCACCAAATCTTTCAATCCTTAAATTTAGAAAACCCTAATAATTTTTATATATTATCAGGAGATTTGAACTGTAAACATACAGATTGGGGCAATGTTTCTAATAATGTTAAAGGTAATATTCTTAGGGAATGGTTACAAAACAACGAAATAAATTTCAGATGCACTTTATATGCTTCTTGAAAACCGTCTTATCCTCGATGTGGTTCGTTTTTAGATTTGTGCTTAGCGGACTCTCGTCTGTCAATACATAAGGAAAATAATACTTTGAACTGCCTCAGAACACTTGATTACGATAGTGACCACAACGCGTTACAAATCTTACTTTTAAATGATAAAAATGACCATCCTCTTGCGTTTTTCAAAGAACATCATGAGTCTAAACTTAATTTAAAAAAAACAAATTGGAAAAAGTTTAAAAACAGTGTAGTTAATGTATTAACAAATAATGAACCAATACCGAACAATAGGAACCTAACTAATGCCGAAATTGATTTCTATTTATGTAAAATGAATGAAATTATTCTTAGCGCTACAGAAAAATCTGTTCCAAAATTTAAAAATGATGATGCAGTTAAAAAATTTGTTAACCCGACCATAAAAAAATTACAAACAGAAAAAAGTAAAATCCTGACCATTATCAAAAAACACAATAGACTAGAAAATATTCGGTCACCCTCAGAAATAAATCTACTCAAAACTAAACTTAAACTAATAAAGAAAATGATAAATGATAATTTTGTTTTATCGGTAAATAACCACTTTAAAGAGAAGCTTAAAAATATTGATAAAAAAAATGCTTCAGGTATGTTTAACGAAGCTAAAAAACAATTTAGAACAAATCAGACATTAGATATAAATATTTTGAAAATAAGTCAAGAAGAAGAAATTTTGTTTAGAAATGTTGGAATTAACCCTCTTGAAATCGAAAAGGATAACAACAATTTTATTGTAAGAGATCAAGAACAAATATTGAATGTAATGGGGGCCTTCCTGGAATCTGTTCACTCTTTCAAAGAGATTGATGAAGAAAATATACTTCACGTTGAAGTTGATAATTGTTTCACCAGATTTTTAGAATATAAAACTGATTATGAATACAATCAATCTACAATTACTACGTTTAGTATAGATAAAAAGGCAAATGAATTAAATGAGTCCCTAGCGGAAGATTTTTTTATAACAAAAGATGTAATTTTTTACATTTTTAAAAACCTAAGAAAAAAATTATCTTCGGGAATTGATAAAATTCCCAATATAATTTTAAGAAACATTCCAGACGAATTAATTCTTGAATATTGTACACTATTTAACAATATGCTTAACAACTCGTATTTTCCCAGGGCTTGGAAAATAGCAAAAGTTGTTGTATTGCCTAAAAAAGATAAAGACACAAGTGATCCCAAAAACTTACGTGCAATAAGCTTACTACCAAACATTAGCAAAGTTTTCGAAATCTGCATTAACAATAACATAATCTTTTGATTGGTTGTAAAAAAGAGAATTTAATTAATAACAGACAATTCGGATTCAAACATAAACATTCAACAATTCATGCCATACAATTATTGATATCAAATATTCATTGGAATTTGAATAAATTTTTATGCACTGCACGGTGGTCAATTCCGGCCAAAAATCATTTTATTTTTTTATTAAATCTTGATGAACTTTTGATGCTATATTATAGCTAATACTTCAAAACATACAATTTAAATCTTTTTTTGGGCCTTGTGACACTATATTATTGTCCATAGTGGTGCAAAGTTGAGTATTTTTTGCTTCTCATTTCAGCTTTTTTTAAAATGTATATTTTAGTTTTCAATAAAAGTTAGCTATGCATTTTTCTTCACATTATTTTTGTAAGTTCGGACATGGATTTTTAATTCCTATAGTAAATAATCATTCCATGTGGTTTTTGCAGATTTTGTGTGCGTTTTTGTCTCAAAGTGATGTGTATGAAAATTAGATAAAAATTACAAAAAAACTCTAAAAAAAATAAATTTTGAAAGACCATAAAAATCAATTAGAGGCTATTAGAGGTTAGCTATAAAAAGCAGTTTGTACTTTTAACTATTAAAAGTAAGTATTTTAAATTTCAGCCCCTACTTTTACCGATTCTTTAAACCAGAGCATTTTTAGTGGACTCGTTTTTTTACAAATGGTGGACTTTTTTAAACCTACAAACTCCACCAAAATAGGGAATGTGAATAGATACTAACTTAAAACCCATAGATTTGCGTTAAAAAAAACTTAAAAAAAGACGAAATAAAAAAAAATGTGGTTTAAGGGGGGTTGGAACTAAAAAACAGCCTTAATGTTAGGAATTTTTAAACAGCTAAAACAATAAATACGTAATAGTAGTATTATCTAATTCTGTTTTTTCATTTGAAAGAAAGAAAGAACATTTTAGCATTTTAAAAAATTGCATAACACAAAATTTGGTCAACTAGAATTTTCAGGGTTGCCAGTTAATCGTGAGTTTTTTTTTAAGGGAAAAATTGGCTGTATTTTTACAGCAAAAACTACTAAACCGATTTTGATGATATTTTTTTTTTTGATTTGTAGATAATTAAATTTTCAAGCACTTAACGTGGCCAATTTTTTTTTGGAAAAAAATTGATTTTTGTTGAAGATATGCTAAAGTAAACTCAAAAAATAGAAAAACTTCAATTTCTTCTTTCATTCAAATATTAATTAGGTCAAATTTTAAAAAATTGTCACGATAAGTATTAGAAAATTAAATAATCTACAAATCCAAAAAAAAAAAAACAAATGTCATCAAAATCGGTTTAGTTGTTTTTGCTGTACAACTGCGGCCATTTTGTCCTTTAAAAAATAGCATTCCACAATTAACTGGAAACCCTGGCAATTCTTTGTCTTTTAAACTTTTAAAAATATTACGATTATTAATATTTCAAATAAAAAAACAGAATTAAAAAGTATTGCGTATCTATTTTTTTTAAAAAATTGCTAACACTATGGCTGTTTCTTTTAGTTCCAACCCCCACCTTAATTAGTTTGATACATTTGACACGTCCATGCTTAGTTGGCCAACCACTATGATTTTACGTCCAACGTTTTGAAAAGAGATCAGATATATTATTCTTAATTCGGATATTAAATTATTGCTGTTTATATGCAGACATGTTTGATACATTTGGGATGTCCATGATTATTTGGCCAACCACTGTATTTGTAGGTCCAACATTTGGGAAAGGTATCAGATATGTTATTCTTAATTCGAATATTAAATTTGAGCTATTTACATGCAGAAATAAAGAAGTTATTGATTTTTGGCCGGAATTGACCACCGTGCACTGGTGCTTGCCTTGTGGATTTCGAAAAAGCTTTCGATAGTATTTGGATACCTGGTCTAATATATAAACTTTTAAAATATAACTTTCCTTTACACTTAATAATTCTTATACATAATATGTTGAATAATAAATCATTTCTAGTTTGTAATAAAAACGAGATAAGTTCAAAAAAATTTATTATAGTTAATGGCTTACAACAAGGTACAGTCAATTCTCCAATTTTATTCAATTTGTTTGTTTTTGATCTTCTTACCAAAATTGACAATATCATAGCGTTTGCTGATGATATTGTTTTATATCATGCCGATAATAAAATTGAAAAAATCAACAAAAAATTGCAAGATTATTTTAGGGTAGTAGAAAAATATGCTGCAGATTGGCAAATGAAAATTAACATTAGTAAATGTGAAACTATTCTATTTCGTCCTCCTGTTGGAAAATGTAATAGCGATATAAAAAATAATTGGAAATCCTTTGGTGTAAAATCCTGGAACAATATTAACATTCCAAATAAACAAATAGTAAAATATTTAGGAATAAACTTAGATAAATTTTTGTATTTCAATGATCACATTAATCTACAGTTAATAAAAGCAAAAAAAGCTTTTTTTATGTATAAAAAACTGTTTTACTCTAAACATATTAAATCAGATGTTAAAATTATTTTATATCAATCTTTAATAAGACCGATATTAACATACGGTTGCCAAATATGGTTCAACATTTCACCATCCTATATGGAAAAACTAAGAATTTTTGAAAGAAAATGTCTGAGAGCCTGCACTTCTCTTTACAGGTCCCCAAATAGTAATTATATAAAATATATTTCAAATCAAAGATTATATAATGCATCTAAAGTTAGTAGGATAGATAATTTCATTATACATCTAATTAGAAATCACATTAGGAATAGCATAGAATGCCTTGAAAACAATTTAATAATGGCTCCTTATTATGAGAATTTTGAATATATCTATACAACTTTACAAAATGGTTATGTACCACCTGAGGCCTTTTTGTACCTCGATAGTAAAGGTTACATTCAAAACGAAATCGGCATCCCAATATTCTATCACATATATAGAAGAGCCAATGTTAAAGCTGTACTAAGCAACCAACTTACAATCGACAATAGCAGATTTAACACAAGTGTTTATTCAGGTGATAAAAATATGATTCCAAATATAGATATTAAAAAATTTTGGTGGCTCACTAAATAACTCCCACTTTTTCGTTTTTATTCCCTGACCATAACTTTTATTTTATTGCGATATATAAGTAAGGTTTTTTCCAATTTTTTTCTTTACACACTAATTATAATTAATACATATAAATACTTGTATATATTTTGTATAAATGTAAATAATAAATTTTAAAAGATAATGTAAATATTGTATATAGATACGTAACGTACTTGAGAGCCCGAATATGGGACTATGTATGATTGTAAAATATATTTCCTACTGTTTGTTTATTTATAGTTTAAGCATATAAATTTTCATTAAATAAACGTTTAAAAAAAAAAAAAAAAAAGTGGTGTTGCTCGGTATCGAAAAAGTATTTCTCTTACCTTTTCCCTAATAGGACGATGATCATTAATCATAGATTTCAGTCGATGTTTTAGGGTTTGAACATTTCGTTCGGCCAAACCGTTTGTTGCCGGATGTCCCGGAGCAATACATTTTTGGAAAATACCATGACCTGTACAAAATAATTGAAACTCGTCACTGGTAAATATTGTGGCGTTGTCGGACACGATTACATCCGGATATCCATGTCTCGCAAATAAGTCTAGGAGCATCTCAATTGTAGAGCTAGATGTTGGAGAAGTTGGCGTTATACCAATTTCGGCCCACTTCGATTTTGCGTCCATTACAACCAGATAATAAAAGCCTTGGAAAACACCTGCGTAATCCATATGAATCCGTTGCCAGTTATGTTCTGGTTCCTCCCAAGTGTGTAACTTTGCTTTGGGGGGACTTGATTTGACAATACCACAGGATAAACACTCTTTCACTAAGCGTTCAATATCCTTATCAATTGATTTCCAGTACACGTACCTGCGAGCTAATTGCTTCATCTTTGATATGCCAATATGTGTTTGGTGAAGTTCTGTTAAAACTGCATTTTGTAACGTACTGGGTATTACTACACGATGACCTCTAAAAATGATGCCATTGTTAATAGTGAACATGGTGTCTTCCACTCGATTATGCTGAAGATGTTGTAAAAGTTTTGAGAGTTCCTCATCAGCCTGTGTTTCGGCTTGCAGAGTTTTATAATTTAATTTTAACGTTGAAATTTGTTCTATGGTTGATTCAAATAGTTTATTTACTTCATTATTGATCGATGTGTCTGTTAAATACGGTGTTTTTACTGGAGCACGTGAAAGGCAGTCAGCATTGACATTCTCGATGCCCTTTTTGTAAACAACTTGATAATTAAATCCTGAAAGGAATGCTGCGTACCTTTGAAGCCGTGAAAAGGTCATTTGGGGTAGCTTGGCGTTCTGATGAAAAATTCGGACCAACGGTTGATTATCTGTTATTAATACAAATGGTTTTCCGAATAAGTATTGGTAAAAATGATCCACTGAAAATACGATGGCTAACGCTTCACGATCAATTTGCGAATAGTTTCTCTCAGCGTCTGTAAGCGATCTTGAGGCGAATGATATTGAACGTTCTTCATCATTTATGATGTGAGATAACACCCCCGCAATACCAGTTGGGCTGGCGTCGCAAGCCAATTGTAAAGGATAGGTTGGATCATATGGTACCAGTACACGATCACTTGCTATTTCATTTTTAATATTTTTGAAAGCTGCATCACAGTCTCGAGTCCATAAAAATTTTGATTTTATCTTTATAAGGTTCCGTAGTGGTGAAGTAATCGTAGAGCAATTTGGAATAAAACGTGAATAGTATGTAACCATTCCTAAAAATCTGCGAACGTCATCTGCCGATTCAGGTTTTGGTAGGTCGGTTATAGCCGCAATTTTGTCTTTAGATTTTGATATTGTGTTGTGATGAATGGTGTGACCCAAAAAATCGATTTCTTGCTGAAAAAAACTACATTTGTTTTTATTGAGATGTAAATCATATTTTTGAAGCTGCTGTAAACATTTTGATAAATTTTCCTTGCACTCTAATTTTGATGAACCGTGTACGATAATATCATCGAAGTAAGCTTCTGTTTTTGGGACTTCTTGTAAGATTTGATTTATTATTCGATTAAACTCAGAAGGCGCAGTTTTAATACCGAATGAAAGCCGGTTAATTTTGTAGGTGCCACGATGTGTAGACATTGTTTGAATTTTACTTGAATCTTCGTCTACCGGAATATGCAAATACGCCTTGTATAAGTCCAATCTGCAAAAATATTTTGAGTTACGTAAGCAATTAAAAATATCTTCAACTTTCCTAATTGGGCTATGGGCGTCTACGAGCCTTTCGTTTACCCCCACCTTATAGTCCACACACAATCGTACACCCCCATCAGATTTAGGTATAACAACAAGGGGGGAACCCCAATCACTGATTTCGGTTTTTGAAATGACACCAGCTGTTTCTAGCTAATCCAATTCATGATTGACTTTGTGTGTCAACGCATATGGTATTTTACGTTCCCTATTAAAAATAGGTTTAACATTATCGCGTAATTTTAGCGATATTGTGTATTGCTTCACGCACCCAATTTCGGGTTGAAAATTTTTTTCAAATTTTGTATATATTGAATCGATTTCGTTTTCATCAGCAGTTGCATTAATGTTGTATACAGAGTTGACTTCGTTTAAATTGATATTAAATTTTCGAATCCAATTACGACCAAGAAGAGCTGAATACTCCTCTGGAACAACGTATATTTCATCAGTTATTTTCTTACCATCGTATTCACCTTCAACTTCAATTTTCCCATCAGGGGTAAAAACGTCCTTAGTATACGACCGGAATGCCATATTTGTTGGTAAAAATGGTACTTTGAGATCTAGACTTGCAAATTGATCTCTTGGTAAAAACGTGTATCCTGACCCCGTATCGATTTCAAAGTGTACAGGCTTACCTTGAACATTAACTGTTATAAAAAATCTATCGAAATTTCTCGAATTATTTTGGTGTACGTCGACTACGCTCAACACACCATACTGGTGAATATCTTCAATTTGATTTGTGTTATTTTGATTACTTTTACCTTCCCTCATACGTGCCTTTATACAAACTTTAATTACATGACCAGTCTTTTTGCATTCTGAACATTTTAAATTATTCTTATTGCAGGGACAATCTTTGACATAGTGGTTGTTTTTGCCACACCTCAAACAGAGACCGTCAAGGCCTAACGCCTTAAAATCAACATTATACGTTTCACGTTTTTGCTTATTTTGCTTAACATTACCACTTTTCTTGTGATTGTATTTTTTTCCTGAAATTTTGTTTATTTCATTTGACGTTGGTTGAATTGCTTTATTAGCGATTTCTTTTGAATCGCTTTTTGCTGCTTCCAACGTTAGAGCCTTTGCCACAATGTCCTGAAATTCTGATATTTATTTTTGTGATACCACGAATAAATTGTGCACGCAGGAAAATGTTCGCAACTGATTTTCTGCATGGGCAATTGAATTCACAGTCCCCAATGTCCATCCTCAACATAGCAACATAGTCTGATATAGATTGATTTTCCAATTGATATTTAGATAAAAACTTATGTTGAGCGACTAACACATTCTGTTGTGGGGACAAATGCTTTTGAAGCAGTTCCGTCAGCGCATCGTCAGACAGACTGTTCGGATTATCGGGTGCTGCAAGAGCAGTCACAATAGAATAATTCTTGGAACCAATTGAGTTTAGCAATAAATTTGCACAGTGTTGTCTATTGGCATGTATGCCCTTCATCTGTGTGTAATTTTCGAATCTAGACTTATAGTTCCGGAATGACTCCTTTGTAGTGTCCAAAATTTCGAAGTTTGGCACTAACGACATACTTGTGCTAATGTTGTTCGATGAACCACCACCTGTTGAAGTGTTGCCCGACATTTTCTGTAATATTTGTTGTTGCACCGCCATAAACTGCTCGAATTGTTTAGCATCCATCTTGATTTTTTTTTTTTCTTAACAAAAAAAAAGAAATTGATATTTTACTTTTCTGCTGTTGATATTTGATTTGTTGATTTATTTGATGAATTGATACTTGATTCCTTTTCTCTTCGTCGCCAATTTATTATATTTTATCGATAAATAAATGCACACGTATTTTAATATTTAACGAAGTAAAGGGCCGTTTAGAGTGGCAGACTTGTAAAACGACCTGTCAAAAATTCATGCGGAGAGAATTTTTTTCATCGTCTAAAGGCTCCCATACATTTCAAACAAATTGGATGACTTGTTGGATGACCAATGTAATTTTTCTCGTGTATGGGGCTGTCGGATGGTCGGATGGCTGGTCGGATGAAAAATCAAAAAGTTTTGATTTTTCGATGGTCGGATGAAAAGTTGGATGACATGTCGGATGGTGCATTGACTTGTCATCCGACCGTTGTACGAACAGAGACGTTTTAATTCATTATTTGTTATTGTTTTTCACAAAGTGATGTTTTTGTATAAAGCAATGATGTTAAAAAGTAAATTTTAAGCTAAATATATTAAAAAAACATAAAAAAGAGTTGAAAAATAAAAAAAATATTCATGTTACTACTTCAAGAATTCTAAAAAAATGAGCGGTCATCCAACATGTGTATAAATTTTTCGGATAAGTGTATTTTGAAAATATTTTTTCGTCAACTAACAAGTCATCCAACATGAATTGTGTCTCTGGGCGGCTTAAACACTCAACATACAAATACGGACAGACTTTTTGTCAATACGGAAAGAAAAATGTTGACATACGGATGTAATTTTTGTGTTTTGAAAAATTTAAAAAAATTACTTAGGGTTTTCACAGTAACGATTAAATTTGCCATTTTTAGTTTCGTATTTGGCAAATGTGCCAAACGTCAAAAAAATGCCAATTTGAATGTGGCATATTTTTCTTAAAATGCCCAACTCAAACCTTGTCTAAAAACAAAATGCCATTGTGCAAATAAAAAAAAACGTAAAAATGACAACAGCTGTGATTGTTTATGCTGAAATTTCGAACGCGGCAACAAAAACATTTATACAAAAAGAAACATACACATTTTTTGTGTTTATTTTAAAATTGTGAATGTAAAAAGATAATTAAAGTTATTTTGTGCAAATTATTAACGAAAAGTGCGCTCACGATATGTAAAGAAAAATTGGTGGCAAATACTTGACGTTTAGTAAAATGGCAAATTTGCCAAATACCCAACTAAAAAAGGCAAATTTAATCGTTATTGTGAAAACCCCAACTATTTTCATTAGATCAGGGATGTTTTTTATGTAAACAAAAATACAAATAATAACAACAGCTGTTGTGAAGTGGTGGTAAAAATAAATAAATTTTTATATGGGCTAAATTTTCGGAACAAGTCTAATTGGCAGACATTGGTCCGATTTATTTTTTTCTATTTTTTTAAATAGGGATGATTTTGGTGAGTTCAACAAAAAAAAAAATTGTCGGCGGCTCGTGGTTCCCGAGTTATGGGCCTACAAAGTTCGGATATCGAATTTAATATATCTTCTTCAATAATGGTCCGATCAGACCAAGATTGGTTTCATTCGAAAGATTATTCAAATACCTTTAATTTGACATTTTAAAAAATTTGGATTCATTAACCCATTGTGAAACAACTCTAGATTTTAGATTTTTCACCCCAAGTTTTTGAAGAAATGGGGTAAAATTTTAAAATTATGCACGATTAAGGTATTTATTTTTATAACTAGGCTTATAGCTTAGATATTAAGCTTTGATTTGAGCTTTCATTTGACCTTTTAACCAGTGACGGTCCGTGAAGTTGTCACTGGGTGTTCTCTAATTTATAAAAACAGAAAATTTAAGTATAAAATTCATGTTTTCATGGACCTAACGCATTCCCGAGATAGGTAAAGATGGGATGTTACTAGTTTTGTACATTTTTTAATGAGATGCAGCCTAAATTCTATTTTATTGTCATTTTGTTGCCTCACCACATCGACAATTAACAAAAAGCATTATTTCGCAAATAAATGGAGTACAAAAATTAATTTTGGATGCATGTCAATAAAAAAAATTAAAACTGAGGCTTTGTCTATCACGGGAACGTGTTATGTCCAGAAAATCATATTTTATATACATAAATTTTATATTTTAAATAAGTAGAGAACACTCAGTGACAACTTCACGGACCGTCACTGCTTTTAACCTTTATAGAACTGGAATTATTTACGTTTAAACACGGTTTAGTTATTAAAGGTTACATACGATTAGTAAATAAATCCGCCATATCAACTGTTTGAAAAGTTTCGGTGTTTAATTATGATTTTAATTATCTTAAATTTTGCACACTTTTGCCACCCAAAATTTGTTAAATTTTTAAGAATTTAAAATTTAAAATAATATTTTTTATAAACATTCACAAATTTTACAAAATTTTAAACAAAATTAAAGAAAATTAATTTGAACATTTTTTCAATTCCTTTTTGTTTCGACATTCTATTTTTTTAGTACACACCGATTTCTGTCGTTCTTCTCAATCCTTTATATATGTCATTCGTGCGTTTAAACATTAGAAAACATATTTAAATATATATACCAGACCTCTGTGTAGTTTATTTTTTTTTTGCCTTAAAAGGTTTTCTGGGTTGCCGGCCTTCGGACGGGCTTATGGATTTCAATTTTCATATATTAATTAAGCGGCTTCGCTAAATAAAGTTTTTTTTTTTATTAATATATAAGCGGGGTCAATGGTTATGAGTCAATAACTCCGGTTCTATAAGGGTCAAAAGGTAAATTAAAAGCTCAAATGAAAGATTAATATCTAAGCTTTAAATCTCGTCGTATAAATACATGCCTTAATAACACACAATTTTGAAATAAGTATAACGCATTTTCTCTAAAAACTTTGGTTTAAAAATCTAAAATTTGGTTTTGTGCCACAATGGGTTAATGGAACCAAATTTTTTTTAAATTTCAAAATAAAGGTATTTGATTAAGCTTTCGAATGAAACCAATCTTGGTCTGATCGGACCAATTTTGAAGAAGATATATCAAATTCGATATCCGAACTTTGGAGGCCCATAACTCGGAAACCATGGGCCACCGACAATTTTTTTTTTTCTTTTTTGGACACAGCACTAAAAGTTCTACCTGCGATATTTTTTTTTTTGGATCAGAGAAATGTCTGCCAACTAGACTTTAACCAAACTTCCTGCCAAACAAGGAATATGGAGTCGGTGGAGATGTTGGAATCAGAGATGTCGGAATCAGTGGAGATTTAGATTTATGCATCTTTTGGTTAAGGAACGCAAATTGAAGAAAATATTTTACCACAATTCTATGGTTGATTTGTAAATTTTACAATTGCAAAATGTTGTTTGGGTGTGTGTTTGTAATGAATAGCTCTTTTTTTTTCTACAATTTATTTTATGCGTATACGTCTAAACACACAAAAGACATTCAAGAGAGTTTTTTTATACTTTTTGACAAGCGGTTTAAAATGAAAAGACTTTTTCATCTTGATAATCTTTTCAAAAAGTCTGTTAATCTAAATGGGCCTTAATTCATTTTATTATATCTAAAAAGGAACAATGTGTTTTTTAATGCTTTATGCTAAAAAAAAAGGTATGTATCTATATTTTAAAAAGAAGACAAGATCAAAAAGGAAAACGTCAAAAGAATATTTAGTACAACCAGGTTGCCATGTAGTTTAAAGATACAACACTTATATTACCCCATTACCACTTTCCCGCACTAAGGACAATCGATCCTTAGACTTTGTAGGATTTCGACCCTGTCTACTGTGCAGACTGGGATGTTACTTTTAATTATCATGTTTTCAAGGTTAATACTTAAGGATGTAGATAGGAAAAAGATAACATAACACTACCGGCACACAGTGGTCAATTTCGCGAGATAGCGGTCAAAACTCTATAACTTTTGACCGGATTGGTATTTTTTTACGCAATTTGTTTTGTTCAATAGGAGGGACTTTAAGCTTCAATTTGCGTGTTCAAACGTAAAAATCGACTGATAGGAACGTAAGTAATGTGGAGTTAAAAATGCATTTTAATTTTTTGTTGAGTTTCCATGTAAAAGTTGAATATTTTGACATTTTAAATAGGTATTTTTTTTATAATTTCTTATTTTGTTCAATCGTATTTTACAACCAATACTTATTTATTATTCCTAAACTTAATTTTGGTCAGAAAATGCCAACATTTGGCCACTGATATTTATTTAGTCTCAATATTCACAGGTCCTTTGTCCTTTTGATAGGTCCTAGGATAGGTGCTTTTGATAGGTCCAGGGATATGTCCTTTTGATAGGTCCTAGGATAGGTCCTTTTGATAGGTACTTTTGATAGGTCCTAGGATAGGTCCTTTTGATAGGTCCAAGGATAGGTAATTTTGATAGGTCCTAGGATAGGTCCTTTTGATTGGTCCAAGGATAGGTCCTTTTCATAAGTCCAAGGATAGGTCCTTTTGATAGGTCCTAGGATAGGTCCTTTTGATAGGTCCTTCTGATAGGTTCTTTTGATAGGACCAAGGATAGGTCCATTTGATAGGTTCAAGGATAGGTCCTTTTGATATGTAAAAGGATAGGTCCTTTTGATAGGTCCTAGGATAGGTCCTTTTGATATGTAAAAGGATAGGTCCTTTTAATAGGTCCAAGGATAAGTCTTTTTGATAGGTCCAAGGATAGGTCCTTTTGATAGGTTCAAGGATAGGTCCTTTTGACTGGTCCTAGGATAGGTCATTTTGATAGGTCCAAGGATAGGTCCTTTTGATGGGTCCTAGTATAGGTCCTTTTGATAGGTCCAAGGATAGGTCCAAGGATAGGTCCAAGGATAGGTCCTTTTAAAATGTAAAAGGATAGGCCCTTTTGATAGATCAAAGGATATGTCCTTTTAATATGTAAAAGAATAGGTCCTTTTGATAGATCAAAGGATAGGTCCTTTTGATAGGTACAAGGATAGGTCCTTTTGACTGGTACTAGGATAGGTCCTTTTGATAGGTCCAAGGATAGGTCCTTTTGATAGGTCATAGGATAGGTCCTTTTGATAAGTCCAAGCATAGGTCCTTTTGATAGATCCAAGGATAGGTCCTTTTGATAGGTCCTAGGATAGGTCCTTTTGATAGTTCCAAGGATATGTCCTTTTGATAGGTCCAAGGATAGGTCCATTTGATAGGTCCAAGGATAGGACCTTTTGATAGGTCCAAGGATAGGTCCTTTTGGTAGGTCCAAGGATAGGTCCTTTTATTATATCAAAGGATAGGTCCTTTTGATAGATCAAAGGATAGGTCCTTTTGATAGGTCCAAGGATAGGTCCTTTTGATATGCAAAAGGATAGATCCTTTTGATATGCAAAAGGATAGATCCTTTTGATAGATCAAAGGATAGGTCCTTTTGATAGGTCCAAGGATAGGTCCTTTTTATAGGTCCAAGGATAGGTCCTTTTGATATGTAAACGGATAGGTCCTTTTGGTAGGTCCAAGGATATGTCCTTTTGATAGGTCCTAGGATAGGTTCTTTTGATAGGTGAAAGGAAAGGTCCATTTGATATGTAAAAGGATAGGTCCTTTTAATAGATCAAGGTCCTAGGATAGGTCCTTTTGATAGGTCCAAGGATAGGTCCTTTTGATAGATCAAAGGATAGGTCCTTTTGATAGGTCCAAGGATAGGTCCTTTTGATTGATCCAAGGATAGGTCCTTTTCATAAGTCCAAGGATAGGTCCTTCTGATAGGTCCTTTTGATAGGACCAAGGATAGATCCTTTTGATAGGTTCAAGGATAGGTCCTTTTGATATGTAAAAGGATAGGTCCTTTTGATGGGTCCAAGGATAGGTCCAAGGATCCACAGGTTATTTCCATTGGTTTTAAATTTATTTGCAATTATCAGGTATTTAAGTTATGTAATATTAGATGGCAATAAAATCATTTTTTACCTTTTCCAAATGAATTGCCAGATACCACATAATTTGAGAGTTCTATTGTCATTTTTGTCAAAATTTTGATACACCCTTCTATGTGGACTAGGTCCAAATATGGGCCAACTTCTCCTAATTTCAACAGAATTATTTTTTGGGTCATTAAGAACTCTTGTACAAAATTTCATCAAAATATATGCATAATAGCCACTTTCACATAAAAATAACTTCTCAAAAAATATGACGTGCATTTGTACCGAGTATCTTACCTTGGGTCAGAAAAATTGCTGTAGCTCAAAAAGTGCAGCCCCGATGCATGGACATGTATATATAGGAATGTAGGGGAGAGTTAGGGCTACAAAATAGTAAATTTGTGTTTTGACTCAGCTTGACTCACAGGAGTTGTGCTCTATGAAGTAGGAAATTTCCGAGAAATTTGACCTTTTTTAAAAAAAATATTTAAATTGTTCTGAAAACAATAGAGCTTCAATTTTTTTACCAGTAATAGGAAATAAGTTAAGTTACAACACAAAATTTATTTCGTCCAAGAATCTTGAAAAACAAAAAAGTTATGATCATTTAAACTTTAAAAATTAACTAAAAATATCATAAATTTACTAAATTCTGAAAAATCCCATTTTGGACCACCCTGTTCTCAGTGAAATAATTGAAATAGAGTTCTAATTTTTTGGCTCCCGAGGTTTACTACTGTCTACTTTCATATGAGTCTAATAACTTTAAAATCGGAGAACAAAAACCAAGAGGAGTTTTGGCCGCTATCTCAAAATATTGACCACAGTGCGGCAGGTAGGGAATATTCTAGTTCTAGGTTAGATTTAAGATTATTGTAGTTAGTTCTTAAGGTTTTTAATTTTAATAAAATAGTGTGTGTCTTACAAACATTCGTCGTGCGTATATTATTTCTAAAAGTAATCCCGCGTACATTTGGTCCTTCGACCATAAAACCAGAAAAAACGGTTGAAATATAATTTGTGTTATTTAAAAAAAGTGTTTAAATAGTTTGAAGCGTCGGTCTTGGCTGAAACAGAGACCTTGTTTGAAATTATTTACTTTAAATAAATAAAATGGCTCAAAGATACAAATTATATGAACAGCAAAATGCATTGGGGGAGACTGTAAGCAGTTTGTTTTCAAAATTACAAAATAGCGAAGTCAAAACTGCGTCTTTAACATCAATAGAAACAAGTCTTAACAAACCAGAGGCCAGAGAATTTACAAACAACGACACTAAGCTCCATAATCTTGGAGTAACAACCGAAGACTATTTTAAAAACGGATATTATCCTTACATAATGAGTGTCATTAAAGAGGCTCGGGAATTGCTTCAAAGAAAAGCAAATGGTAGTAAACCTGTGGAAGAAGCTCAAGGGCTGCAGCCAAACAAAATTCAACTAATTAAAAAGGAACTGCAAGAACAAATGCAGCAGATGTCCAATAACCAGAATGAAAAACTGCAAGAACAAATGCAGCAGATGTCCAATAACCAGAATGAAAAAATGCAAGCACAAATGCAGCAGATGTCCAATAAGGGTGGGATAGTGTTGTGTGAGATTTTAAGCAGCAATATTTGGAAGCGCTAGAACCGCTCATTTTGTGAGGTTGGTAAAAAAGTGTATGAGCCAAAAAATGGGGGACTCCCCTGGTTTTGCTCCTAGAGGGGTCAAATGTGAGACCGGCCCCCATTATTTTTTCCCCTGAACACTTTTGCCAAACATACCTAAGCCCTATCTCCAATCCCTAAGGGGGGTCCCATACAAAGATTCAATTTTTAAAAAATCTTTCTTCTACCGCTCTAGCTGTCCTAAAAGTCACCCTAGAGGAATCAAATGTATGACCGACCCCCAATATTTTTTTAACCCCAACATTTTTTTAGAACATACCTACCCCCTATCTTCAATCCTTAGGGTGGTCCCCATACATTTTTTTTTATTTTTTCTTAAATTGTCATATTAAATCAGCTCCTACCGGCCCAATGGTGCCTCCTAGAGGGGTCATTATCAAGACCAACCCCCATTAATTTTAGCCCCCAACACTTCTTCTGAACATACCAATTCCATATCTCGAATTTCTAAGGGGTCTCCCACACAAAACGACATTTTTGTAAATCTTGCTCCCACCGCTCTAACTATCGCAGGGGTGACCCTAGAGAAGTTAAATGTGTGACCGACCCCCAATATTTTTTTAGCCCCAACATTTTCCCCAAACAAACCTACCCTCTATTTGTAAGCCTTAATGGTGTCCCACTCAATTTTTTTTTTTATTTTTTTTTTTATAAAATTTGCGCCTACCGCTCCCACTGTGCCTTTTAGGGACGGGAAATGCAGACTGACCCCCATAAATTTTTTCCCCATACATTTTTTCTGAACATACCTACGCCGTATTTCCACTTTGTAGGGGTGCTCCCCTGGGGAAAACTAAGTGTTTGAAACCAAATTCGGCAAAACGTCTGGACCAGGAGTGCTAATGTTTGCGCGTTTTAAAGAGCAGTGGGAAAATATAAAAGACAAACCGTACAGTCTTGGCATATAAGATGAGGAAGTGTCAGGCAACATACAAGCTCAAGTCCAAACTGACATCAAGTTGTTTTGTTGGGCTCAAATAAAAGAAAAGCAACCCAGAGACGACTACAAGGAGTTTCTTGAAATTGTTTTATTATACCTTGGCGAAAATATTCCTAATAAGCATTTTAGCCCACCAGGACCCATCAGTCATGCTCGATGGATGGCAAAAGGCATATATTGCCTAAAAATGTTTTTGCTCCGAAAATATATCGGTTTGGCCAAAAAAGAATTAAATGCACTTCTTGATGTGACCGTTTTCATCATAACAATTTACGTAAAAGCTTGGTTTAGCGCTACCAAAGCAATAGAAGCTCCAAATAATGATTTGAATTTTTTGAAAGTATTGCCAATTATGCTTCAATTGATAAGATTCTGTAGCAACGATTGGTCAAGAGATTCTGTGGACATCTCTGGTATCGCAGTGGCGAAGCTGTTGCTCTCGCACTATTTGATCCGAATATCTCTTGTGAAATAAAACGAAAAATGTCGAATGCAATTCGTATATTTGAAGAAGAGAAAGAAGAATTGGAGGAAGAGTTATCTGACGATGAGATGGACGAATCGTCTAACGAAGACAGCGAGGAAGAAGAAGACGATGATATCGGGGAAGAAGATAGGCATCTTCTTCCCCGATTGAGGATAGCGGCGACAGTGGCAACAAGGATTGTAATCCTCCCGTACATGTTGTTGGATTCAAAGGTGTGAAAAGAATTAACATGGCATCGAAACAAGTGAATCAAGAACTCATGAAAACTGATTTAAGCCACTACGTCACACCTGAGACTCCAAAATTTTTTGTACACTTCGGAATAACAACAAATTTCATTGCTTCCGATCCAAATACTTGGGAAAATCGTCAGGACTACCAGCGAGCGCTGCAAATATTACGTAAATTACATGTTGTCAACGACACTGCCGAAAGAAGCGTAAAATTAATAGAAGACTATAACAACGTGTTGTGCCGTAACGAGGAGGAAAAAATAGTTTTGCTTCAGGTCGTGGCCGAAAATCGGAAACAATATCCATCACACGATAAAAATAAATTAATTTGATTTATAGTTATATTATTTATCATTTTTTTATTATTTTCAAGTTAAAAAAAATATTTTTTTACGCTTAACAAAAGTTACTATTAAATTACAAATTAAAGACCTCGGATTTCTCGATAAAATAAATAAAAAAATTGTGGGGTAACACCTTGAAGATAGAGGGTAGGTATGTTTGAAGAAAATGTTTTGGTTAAAAAAATATATGGGCAGGTCATACATTTGACTTCTCTACATACATTACTAATTAAGTTTTCCCAGGGGAGCACTGTTGCCAATTTGGTGTTTTTCCCGCTAAAACTAGCGTTTTTATTTTGCGTCCAGCGGGGAAAAAAGTGATTTAGCGGGCAGCGGGAAATCTGGAGATTTTTAACAGCCAAAACTTAACAATAAAAAAATCCACACTTTTTTATTTTTTTGTTTTTATTAAAAAGCCGTTTGGATGAATGGACTAGTAAAGCGAACTGTCGAAAATTTTTGAATAAAAATCTTGTTTTTTACAATCTTAACACAGCCGAATTAGCAAATGTGGAGTCGTTTATAAGATTAGTATTTTGATAAGATTTGTCTTTACGACATTTTTGGCCAAATACAAAATTATTGTATTAAATTGACTACAAAATTTATGTTAAAAACCAGACTAAACTCATTTTTAATCACATTGGTTAGCCAAATAAACATATTACTAAAGGGTACTTTTCACTATCACACATTTCCATTAAACAAACGTAGTTTCACCATGTTAGCGAAGTATTTTTTTAAAAAATTTGGCCAGAAATTGTTCACTTATTAGACACGACTAGGTTTCAATCAAAAAAGAATCCAAAAATCTTTAGGAAGTTGGAAAATTTTGATGTGTATAATGGAAAAGTGTGATAGTGGAAAGTACCCTTAAGTGTTGTATAATTAAAAAAAATTTAAACCCCAAAAAAAATTTCCACTCGAAAATTTTTTTTTTACAAAAATGTCTACAGGTACCTACATACGACGAAATATAATGTACAATATTCAATTATATTGCGTCGTCTGTAGGTACCTTAAGGCCTCTACACACGATTCAATAATATGTACATTGCAAGGTACACAGAAAATAAAATCAAAAAATTCAAGTCAACAAACATCAATTGTGAATGTCCTAAACTGATATCAACCAAACATTTAGTAAAAACGGCATCCCGTTAGTCAATAACACAAAAATTCGATTTTGTTTTCAACAAACTACGTCAAATAATTTTATTTCAAAATTAAAGGAAAATTTCAACAAATCATTAGTGGCATTTTGTCAATAAGACAAATAAAAATATTTTTTTAACTTTCAAATAACCCGTTTGTTATTAATGTTCAATAATTTGTAAATAAAACTGATTTTTTTCAACTATTTATGTCAATAAACGACTTTTTCATATAAAAGTCATATTTTCAACAATATAAATCAATAAATATAAAGAACTTTGTCAATCTAACAAAATCGTAATTTTTTTTTAACAATTGCTGTCTATAAAGAATTTGGTAGCTTTTGTAAAGTATAAAACAAAAGCACAAACATACTGTAAAGACAACATGCTCTCTCTCGTCGTGTAGTTTGTTTTTTATTTGTGCCTGTACTTCTTTTTAAAAAAGCATACAATGAAAAAAGAAGACAATTAAAAAAAATGATTATGAATTTAGTTTTATCTGAGCTAGCAAGGGGTACGGCAGCAATTGAAATTATTTCATAGAAAATATTCAACATAAAACGGTAAAACGATAAAAGTAAAATACATTCTTAAGTATTATAAAAAAGAATATTGACTAACAAAATACTTTTGTTTAATTTCAATATTAATATTCTCTTACATTTATCTCGATTTTTAATCATTTTATTTTTAATTTTTTTCCCTATAAAAAAGTTTTAATTTGTCAATACAACTAATACTGTTGGTTGATATCACAAATTCGTTTGTTGAATTCCTTTACCATATCAACAAATGACGTTTGTGTTTGTTGAATTTCTTTGTTGAAAACAAAATTTTTTTTTTTTCTTTTGTTGAATTTCTTTGTTGAAAACAAAATTTATTTTTCTTTTCTTTTGTTAGATCAACAAATTACGTTTTTTGTTTGTTGAATTTCTTTGTTGAAAAAAAATTTAAGATTTTGTACGTTTGTCAATACAAATAATAATTTGGGAGAACTGTTACAAACTCATTTATCAATTGTTTTTTCAAAAATTAATATTTACAAACGTTAGTTGATATTACAAATTTCCGTATAGGAGCACTTTCAGTGAAAAATTTAATTGTATTCACAAATATGAGGGTCAATATAACAATTCGTTTTTTTCTGTGTAGATTTATACAAGGTAAGATCCAATAACCTCACTTTTCCTCCATAGTAAGTTTTTTGACAAATTTAAAAACAATAATATTTACGAATTTTTAAAACGAAATAAAAATATTTTGTTCGGCATAAATGACTTGAGTTTACACTACACTTTTTATGCTTAAAAATATTTAAAATTTTTTTAATTTTTGTCGTGGGAAACAAAAGAATTTCGTTTGAAATTCAATATTTTTTTATAATTTAGTTGTTTTCTAAAATTTTAAAGTCTTAAAAAGCATTTAATTTGGTTAATGTGTGCACTGAACATTTAAAAAATGATTTTGAAAGAAAATTGTTTTCATTTTCGTCACTAAAATATTGCCTTATATAAATCTACCTTGGTACATTGTACAATCTGCATGTTTTTTTTCAGTAAATTATTTTATACAGTATTTTTGTGTATGCCATTTGTGGGAAAACGTCAAAAATATTGTGCATAATATTGCGTCGTCTGTAGGTACCTTTAAACAAAATTTTTAGTTCAATATAAAATTGTTGTGGACAAGTGCTGTGTTTTTCAAAAAGTGGATTTATTTTCAGATTAATCTTATTTTGTTTAAAATAAATATTTTAACATGCCAAAACAAATTTGGAATATTTTTTTCAGTGATCTATGATAAATTAGCAATTGTAATCCGATAAAATGATAAACAAATTTGGAAAATTAAAAAAGTTATAAATAAATCAAAATTAATCCAAATAAATTTTAGGAATTAATAAGTCCACTTTGGATTAATTTTGATTTATTTATAACTTTTTTCATTTTCCAAATTTTTTAATCATTTTTTCGGATTATAATTGCTAATTTATCGTAGATTACGGAAAAAAATATTCCAAATTTGTTTTGGCATGTTAAAATATTTATTTTAAACTAAATAAGATTAATCCGAAAATAAATCCACTTATTGAAAAACACAGCAAAGATTTTTATACATTTGTCGATTCCACTAACAAGGGAAATCTTCCAAGTGTCACCCTCCGATCTTTATGGAATTGATTTTATTCTGTAGAGCAAGAAAAATAAAGGGACACGTATTTTGTTTAGTGACCCAAATACATATTTAGGGGGAGGAAATGAGGGGGGAAAGAAACGGCAAATTTTCAGTTTTTCGTTTATCTGCTATATTATTTGCATAGTCATGTTATATACCAAATGAAAGGTCCGATATATGCATATAAAGAACGTTTCCAAACATGCACAACTTTTCGTCATATTGAGTAAAGTAGCAAAATTTTAGGACATTTTTGTTAATAAGTCGAAAAATATTAACTTTTTTGGCACGTTGTTAACAACAAGAGATAGGTCTTTTAAATACCTTTAATTTGATTCTAAATATGATAATATTAATTTTGATCAAATAGGCTTAAATCGTAAAAAACTGAAAAAGGACAGCTTCCCCCCGTACAAATCGACGCCCTAAAAATGAGTTTGGTTGCTTAAAAATACGTGTCTAATTAGGTTTCGTTCTGAACAACATATCCAAATTTCACGAAGATCGGAGGGTGACACCAGAGAGACTTCCCTTGTAAGTCTAATTTAACTTTTATGTAGTTTTCCTACATAAATATTTGTTTTTAATATTTGGCTTCGGTTTTTTGCCGAATAGTGACAATGTTGCCGAATATTTGGCTATGTCCAAAACAGGTGTATTCGATTCTGTAATAAATTAACTCGCTTTGTAAAAGAAACTCTCGTCTTATAACACTTTAACTGTTTTAATAGCAAATACATACATTATTTAAAAAAAAAAAATATTAAAAAAAAAAAATCGTTATATTTTTTAAAAAAATCGTTATATTTTTTCAAAAAACCGTTATATTTTTTCAAAAAGCCGTTATATTTAAAATTTCATGATATTTAGCTATTAAATAGCTAAATTTATTTTCTGTTTTTGAATCTGGTGTTTTCTGGAGATTTTTATACCCTCCAACTACAGTATGGGGGTATACTCACTTTGTCATTCCGTGTGTAACGCATCGAAATATCGGTCGGGACCCCATAAAGTATATATATTATTGATCAGTGATCGATTCTAAGACATTTTAGCGATGTCCGTCCGTCCGTCCGTCCGTCCGTCTGTCCGTCCGTCCGTCCGTCTGTAGTTAACACGATGCAGTCCAAAATAAAAAAGCTAGACCCTTCAAGTTTGGGACAAATATGTCTTATGTTCCTAGGCAGGTTAAGTTCGGAAATTGGCCAAATCGGACCAGGGGGAAAAAAGTTCCCCCTTGAAGAACTAAACCAACCTCTAAAAAAATACACTTTTTTACATGTTTTTTTTGTATTTTTGTTAATTAAATGAAACATTTGGTATATTTATCGCGACGGGAAGGTGCTCTCAACGTCCCCCACTGACCATATCAACCCCCCCCCCCCCCAAAAAAAAAAACGCCGCTGACAAATTTTTGTTTTTTAATTTTTTTTTACATTTTGGAGGGTATAATAGATTCGGCACAGCCGAATTTAACACTCTCACTTGTTTTTCCTGATTTAGCGGGTTTTTGCCAAAAAAAGTTGGCATCAGTGCAGGGGAGCACCCTTACAAAGTGGAAATACGGCGTAGGTATGTTCAGAAAAATGTAGGGGGCAAAAATTAATGGAGGTCAGTCTGCATTTACCGTTCCTAAAAGGCAGAATGGGAGCGGTAGGCGCAGATTTTATAAAAAAAAATTAAAAAATAAAAAAAATGTGTGGGGACACCTTTAAGGCTTTAAAATAGAGGGTAGGTTTGTTTGGGGAAGATATTGGGGCTGAAAAAATATTGGGGGTCGGTCACACATTTAACTTCTCTAGGGTCACCCCTGCGATAGTTAGAGCGGTGAGAGCAAGTTTTACAAAAATGTCATTTTGTGTGGGAGACCCCTTAGGACTTGGAGATATGGAATTGGTATGTTCAGAAGAAGTGTTGGGGGCTAAAAATTAATGGGGGTTGGTCTTGATAATGACCCCTCTAGGAGGCACCATTGGACCGGTAGGAGCTGATTTAATATGACAATTTAAGAAAAAATAAAAAAAATGTATGGGGACCACCCTAAGGATTGAAGATAGGGGGTAGGTATGTTTTAAGAAAATGTTGGGGTTGAAAAAATATTGGGGGTCGGTCATACATTAGATTCTTCTAGGGTGACTTCTAGGACAGCTAGAGCGGTAGGAGCAAGATTTTTTAAAAATTGAACCTTTGTATGGGACCCCCCTTAGAGTTATATATTGTAGATATATATGTTAGTTCCTCTCCTCTTTCCCCAATCTTCTCTCACATTATCGTACTCATATTATTTCTTATTATTTATTTTACTACTTTATTAACTTTACTTTTAATATTTTAATTATCTTTCATTTTATTAATTATCATTCTTATTATCATTATTACTTCTTTTGTTACTATTTATTTGTTATTACTTTTATTATTATTTATTATCATTTATTCTTAGATTATCTTTAACCAGTTTAACCAGTATTTTTAAGTTATATAAAAGAGCTCCTCTTTCAATATTTAAATCAGTTCTTAGAAATGAATTCAAATGAAAAGATCAGTGTAAAATTAATATATTAATAAATTTATAAATTAATTAAAATTAACGCATTTAATAATATTTGTTTCATTTAAAATAATTTTAGGGGTTGAAGATAGGGCTTAGGTATGTTTGGCAAAAGTATTCAAGGGGAAAAAATAATGGGGGCCGGTCTCACATTTGACCCCTGTAGGAGCAAAACCAGGGGAGTTTTGGGGCTTTTTGTGGATTTTTCCCCTCTACGCCCAACTTTGACCCCGATGAGCGACCCCTAGATCCTATCCGATCTGCCCCATTTTTTTGCCCATGCATTTTTTTACCAACCTCAAAAAAATAAGCGGTTCTAGCGTGTCAAAATCGAAAACTCGTGCACTATCCCACCCCTAATGTCCAATAACCAGGATGAAAATGGAGCAGTATTTTACCAGATTTATGTTGGTAATGAACTCTGGTGGACATAAACAAAATAATGAGGAAACAGTTTCAAATGTGGGGGAACAATTGCAACAGAAACAGGATGAGAAATTACGTGGAACGTTTTTGGAGTAAAAAATTAAAACAAACTTTATTTATATTTATTTTTAATATAACTTTTTATTTAATAATTATTTTAATTACCAACAATAATTTTATTATATTCTTTTTTATTATTTTATATGTTTTTAATTAATATTTTATTTCACGATGTTGATAGCGAGCATTGAAGTTTCTAACTGACCCTAATTTATAATTGGTCATTTGTTTTATAATTTAAATATTGTTTTAAAAATGATTAAAACAAAATATAAAAATTGAGCATGATTGTGCATGCACAAGTAAGATCTACCACAATTTCTCTATTCTTAATTCTTACATACGCATAGTGCGTATGAAAATAAAAATACTGGTTTTATTGTGGGAGATCTTTCATTCATTAATTATTATTTACAATAAATACGCTTAATATAAATAAAACAAGAATGTGCACGCTCAATCTCAATTTTTATTTATCTTTGGTCAAAAACAACATTGTTGAAATGTTGTTACTAACCAAAGTACAATGCAAGTACAACCCATTAAGGTAGTTCAAAATACTGGGATGCGCTATATATACATATAACTCCCCCATCGTTTGATTGAGGCTCCGACGAAATTTACATGTTTAAAGATATAATTTTCCTTAATTTGTAAATATAAGTATATAATTTATAAATCGAAATATTCCTTAAGGGTACTTTCCACTATCACACTTTTCCATTATACACATCAAAATTTACCAACTTCCTAAAGATTTTTGGATTCTTTTTTGATTGAAACTTAGTCGTACCTAATACGTTAACAATTTCTGGCCAAATTTTTTAAAAAAATATTTCGCTAACATGGTGAAATTACGCTTGTATAATGGAAATGTGTGATAGTGAAAAGTTCCCTTTATTAAGTATTTACATAAGTTTTGAAACTTAAAGCATATAAGGGTATCATATTTTTATTTTTTTAATTTGAAATATAATTTGTTTTAATAAAAATATAATATTACTACCAAAGTGTTTATATTTTTTTATCTTTTATAAATTTAATAACATTTTAATTTTTTTTAATTTATAAATCTTTTGTTTTAAAAAAATTAAAAAAAATTATTTTACAATTTTTTTTTTTTTTAATTTTTGTAATTAATATTTTTTTTTCAAATGTAAAGATAAATTCAATAATTTTTGTATTGTTTTTTTTTTTTTGTTTGCAAAATTTTTAATTTATTTTTTTTAAAGATTTTATTTAAAGAAATTGAATAGAAGAGGGTTTTAGATTTTTTTTATAAATTTATAATATTTGTTAATGTTATATAAAAAAAATTGTGATACTTTTTTTTTTGTTTTAAAGTTGTCGAATTATTTTTTATAAATTCAATAATTTTATATTAGTTTTTTTTATAAATAATTGTTTATTTGTGCTATTTTTTTTTTTATAAAAATTGTTCCGATTTTTTTTTATCTTTGGGTCTTTTTTTTTACGATATATACTATTAAGAAATTGAATAGATTTTTTTTTTTTAAATTTATAATATTTATAAATTTTTATAAAAATAAATTGTGATATTTTTTGTTCGAAAATTGTAGAATTTATTTTTATAAATTCAATAATTTTATATATATTTTTTTTTTAATCTTATATTTTTATTTTAAATTTGTTTTTTTTTTATTAATTAATATTTTTTTTTTAATATTACCGAAAAAAGAACTTTTTTTTGTTAATTCTGAGAGAAAAAAAAAATCTTAAGACAAGTTTGAAATAGTACTTTAAAAAAATGTTTTTAATGTTATCTTTTCAGAATAAATTGTTTTTTTTTTTTTAATTTAATTAGTTTATTAATTCACTTGTAAACGTTTTTTTCTTTTAATATGTGATTTGTAATACTTGTGCCTTGTTTGAGTTACTACATGATCATCATCTAATCTATTTACATTAATTTTCCTAAATTTAGCCTGATTTTTTTTACATCTTTCGTGTTTTAAATATACTTGTCCAGTCTGAAGTGGACAGTCCTCGCGATCTTGATTTAGTTTTGTTATTGACTTTTCCTTCAACTTAACAATTTTTTCCTTTATTTTTGGATAATCGTCTATTTTTATTAGCCCGTTTTGAAAATCTATTGGTTTGCATCCTGTAGTTGAATGAATCGTACTATTATAAAACATGATTACCTTATAAATTTTTTCTTCGACTGTGTCTGTGTCTCTGTCAGGGTCATGTCTAAAGGTACCTACAGACGACGCAATATTATGTACAATATTCAATTATATTGATGGTGTGTGGGTAAGATTGATCATTGTACAATCGTCAATATTACCCACACACCTTCAATATAATTGAATATTGTACATAATATTGCGTCGTCTGTAGGTACCTTAAGTAAACGAATATGTTCATTCATAGTATTATGTAAACGTTCTACGTCTGAATTCGATGTATGGTTATTGTTTGAAGTAAAATGGATTTCAATATTTCTTTGTCTCAAAAATCCGGTCAACGGTAACGCTTTAAAACCTAACTCATTGTCAGTTATAATTTTTTCTATATTGCCTACAATACTTAAATATTGAGTAAGAGCTTTTTTAAATTCTATCCACGACCGATTTTGAATTCTTATTGCCTGGGCAAATTTAGAAAACTTAACAATGATTGTTAGAAACAATGTTTTTTGTAGGCTGTAAAGTACGTCTATATGGACTACTTGTCCTGGTCTATCAAGGGTTTCTGTAATTTTAAATTTTTGTTTTATCGGATTGCGGTCATATTTTTCAATATTACAAATATGACAATTATTAATAAACTGTTGAATTCTCTGCTTTAATTTTGGGTGATATATTTTTCTTCTAAGTTGTTCAAAATTCTCGTTTATACCGCGATGATTGTTTTTATGGTGTTCATTATCAATGTACTTATAAATATCATTTTCATCCACAACATCAATAAGAAAACTGTTACATTTTGCAATTTTCAAAAGTGAATTTCCTTGAAAGTACTTTGAGACCGTGTCTTCAAAATTTTTAAAGAGAGTGTTATCTTCAATAAAAATAGCATTCACTCTTGTTGGGTGGAAATAATTTTTTAATATCGTTAACATATCATTTTCATCGAAACTACTTGCTGAAATTATTTTCCTATTATTTTCAAAAATTCTTTTGTTAACTATTTTCAGCAATTCAGAATTTGATTTTTCTATAATAACCTGAATTTGATATACATTAAGTGGAGAATTGCTTAGTGAAATAATGCTTGTCTGTGGGTGTTCAATTAAGTTTATTTTAGGTTCTATACGAGATAATGCGTCTGCATTTCCATTATTTATTCCACGTTTATACAAAATTTCATAATCATATTCTTCTAATTTCAACCTCCACCTTACTACACTGATAGAAATTTGTACATGAAAATAATGAAAATCTACATTAATGTTATGAAAAATTACGTTAAAAAGGAACCTATGT
The DNA here is from genome assembly GCA_963921195.1 of Pegoplata infirma. Classification (NCBI taxonomy): domain Eukaryota; kingdom Metazoa; phylum Arthropoda; class Insecta; order Diptera; family Anthomyiidae; genus Pegoplata; species Pegoplata infirma. The sequence goes on along the minus strand of OY992536.1, from coordinate 140,767,449 downwards.
AGGGTTTCATTGAATTAATGAAATAGGTATCATAAAATTTAATTGCAAGAACAAGTTTCATTAATTTAATGAAAATTGTTCATACAAAATATATATTGTATTTATGAAAATTTTTCATTACTTAAATGAAAAATTTATTTAATTCTTATGAAACACTTTCATTGAATAAATCCTACTTTTTTTTTAAATGATATACTTTCATTGAATAAATGCTACTTTTGTTTTTAAAATGAAATATATGTATGAAATTGTAAAGATCTCTTTTATAGAATTAAAAATAATAAAAAACAAGTAAGAAAATTATAGTCGGTCAAGACCGACCATATAATACCCTACACCGGAGTTTCCCGGAAAATGGGTCCCAAGTTCAAACATGGACTAATTAGATCTATATTTTGGCAAAAAGCACTCACAAATTAAATTTGAGTGGAATAGGCTTCTTTTTGTTGACAATAAACCGCTTCAACTGAATATCGGGCGAAATTTTCACATGGGACCTAGGTCCAAAAATGGTCCGATGATAATCAGATTTGATAAGGTTATTAAAGTACGCGTTTAACATATACAAACAGAATTTTAATTAAATATTTTCTATTTTCATGAAATTTGAGAGATTTATGTGAAAATCGGGAAGGTGGTTTGTATGGGGGCTACAAGAAGAACTGGTCCGATTTCTTTAAAATTCGGAATGGTGATTTGTGTGTATGAAACATGATTACCTGTCAAATTTGGAAAAGATACCTATTAAAATGCGGATATTAGAGTCATTTGAGCCACAACTAAAGAGGACCTTTGTATGGGGGCTAGGTCTAAATATGGACCGATTTTTTTCAATTTCAATAGGCTTCGTCCTTGGGCCAAAAGAGGCTTAAGTTTCAAATTTCAAGTCAATTGATTAAAAATTGCGACCTGTATCGTGTTTACACCGTTTACATGGACAGACGGACGGACGGACGGACGGACAGACGGACGGACATCCCTAAATCGATTCAAAAAGTGATTCTATGTCGATCGGTATACTTAAAAGTGGGTCTAGGACCAATATTTCGGGTAGTTACAAACATCAGCACAAACTCATTATACCCTGTACCACAGTGTGGTGTAGGGTATAAATATTTTCACTTACAAGGGAAGTATCTCAACCAGCGTTGCCAATTTAGCTTTTTTCCCGCTAGATTTAGCTTTTTTTAAAATTTTTCGCGGGAAAATTTTGCGTTTAGCTTTAAGCGGATTTTTTAGCTTTTTTTGAACATTTTTTGGCTTTTTTAGCTTTTTTTTGGACTTTTTAAACTTTTTTTCATTAAATATCAATGTAAAAAGAGAAGAAACATTAATTTTTACTTGAAAAATTTCTAGTTGTGTTCAAAAACACAATTAAGTATATTTCAGAAACATCTAGTTATTTATATTTTAAAGTTTGTCTAAATGAGTTTTAGAAAGTTTTTTGTAATTTAAATTTTTTTCAGAATTCTAATAAGTAATTGAAAATTTTTAAAACTTTAATAAAAATTTTTAAAATGTATTTAGAAATTTCTTCAATATAAATTTGAGAAAATGAAATTGAGAATGTGAAATAAAATTAAAAATGTTTTATTAAAATTTTGAGCTCGAGGCCAGTATTGAAAATAAATTTTCTTTTTATTCGTTGCCGATATTTCGATACTCTGATGATACTCAGAGTGTCGAAATATCGGAAACGAATAAAAATAAAATTTATTTTCAATATTGGCCTCGAGCTCGAAATAAAAGCATTTTTATTTATTAAAAATTTTTAAAATATAAATGAAGATTTCTGAAATGTATTTGTAAATTTTTTTAATATTGTTTGTATTTTCTGAAAAATTGTTGGGAAAGTGTTGATGTATTTATAAACTGTTTTTCTAAATTTTCAGAAATTATTAAAGAAATTTCCACTTCCAATTTTTCCCAAATTTCTAAACTTTATACTTTAAAAAAATGTAAATTCTATTTGAAAATTTCTTTGATTTATTAGGAAATTTATACACAACGTTTTGAAATTTCTGAAATGCAATTTGAATTTGTTAACGTTAAAGATTTTCTTGATTGTATTATTTTTAATCCTTATTTATATGACCTACATTCGAAATTTTCGAAAACATAATTTTTTTTTAAATTTATGAAGATTTGTTATATTTTAATATTTTGTTTATTAATAAGCATAATTTTAGTCCCAAATATGCTATAGAAGAAATAACAGATCCCTATTTGGCAATTCAATTGTAAAATCGATGAAAAAGCTAATTTAAATCAATTAAAAAAAGTTTAGCTTTATTTTTAGCTTTTTTTCAACTTTTTAGCTTTTTTTAGCGGGTTTTTCGAAAAAATCTAGCTTTTTTTGTTTTCAAATTCTGGCAACGCTGATCTCAACCCTTATGAACCGATTTGCCTGAAACTTGAAAAATATATAAAAGAGACGATTTTAAGGTTGGGGTGTCTACTAGATTTATCGGCCATATCAGTGTTTAAAAATTTCGTTGTCCCCTTATGAAACAATGTGGATCTTCGGGAAAATTTCGAAAACTGCTGAACTAACAGGAGTATCGTCTTAAGCAAAAATACGTGTCGACTTAAATTTAAGAAAGATTATTTCGTATTCATATGAATATCGTACACTCAAAAAAATAAAACTGTAACGTTAACAAATTTTTTTTTTGTTAACTCAAGTTTACTGGCTTTTTAGCAAATTTTTAGTTAAAATCAGCGTTTTAACTACTTTTTTTAGTAAAGTTCAATTTACGAAAATACTAGTTTTGCACAAATTTTGCATTAATTTTTTTTGTTGACTTTAAAACTGAGTTTACGAATTTTTACTAATTAATTTTCTGATTTTTCGTATCAAATTTGTTAAGTGAAATTTCTTGTGTAGCCTCCTATTCAAATCTCATAAGTTCTACTTAAGCTGATGAAAAAACAGAAAAAATAAACTTATAATTTTTTACGAAATATTTTGTTAATTTTAGTTTACGAAAAGTAACAAAAAGTTTAGCTGAATTCAACTAATTTTTTTGTTAATATATGTACATAAAAACGTTACGAAATTTCAGCTAAATTTTTAGTTAAAGTTACGTATTTTTTTTGCTACATTCATTCTACGAAAAGTTAGCTAAATATTTTTAGTTAAATTAACTAAAAATTTAGTAGGCCCAAAATCAGAGAATTTAGTAAATACAGAATTAATAATTTATTTTTTATTTTAAATTTCATAAAAAAAGTCTGAAAAAATCACAAAATAACCAAGTTAAAAAGAACACTTTCACATATTTTTTATTTTATCTATAAATTTCACTCCGTTTTCTCACACAAAATTTTACTATAACATTTACTTTAAATACATAAGTAAAACCACGAAATAATATAAAACAACGCGATTATTAATTCAGAACATTCAGAATATTTTAAATAAAATTCCCAGTAAATCTCCATCAAAATTCATAAACATTTTTTTTTAATTTTTAAATTTTACTATAACATTTACTTTAAATACATAAGTTAAGGTGACCATACGTACTCTTTTTTAGAGGACAATACTCTATTTTAATTGGCTGTACTCTATAAAATGTGTGTCCTCTTTCTGTCCTCTATTTTCAGATTCTGTCCTCTTTGTCCTCTTTATTTTAAAAAACCTTGTTCAATATTTGTTTTATTTTTATAAATTAAAACAAATTTTATTTCATGGCGGTCACCGGTTGTTGCTGTCAAATCGTATGGAAAATATCGCGTCGTGCTTGTTCTGTTCATACTCCTACTCAGTGGGTGTCAAATTGGTTGGATGCCATTTATTTTGCTCTCTCAATAAGTTGGTTGTCTTAGTGTTGCCTACTATTGCATGTAAAAACTCTATTAAACATTAAGAGAACCAATTTATATAAAGTGACATATTGTTTTGGGGCCTATGAAAATCTCTGATCATCTTTACTCTATGCTCCTACTGAATTTTCTTTTTGTAAAAGTGGCCATACACTTGCAGTATCGACGCACAACTTGTTGGATGGACGTGTATTAGACTGACTCACCCAGTGACGGTCCGTGAAGTTGTCACTGGGTGTTCTCTACTTATTTAAAATATAAAAATTATGTATATAAAATATGTTTTTCTGGACGTAACACGTTCCCGTGATAGGCAAAGCCTCAGTTTTAATTTTTTTTATTGACATGCATCCAAAATTAATGTTTGTACTCCATTTATTTGCGAAATAATGCTTTTTGTTAATTGTCGATGTGGTGAGGCAACAAAATGACAATAAAATAGAATTTGGGCTGCATCTCATTTAAATATATACACTCAAAAAAAAAAAACTGTAAAGTTAACAAAAAATTTAGTTAATTTTAACTAAAAAAGCACCTGATTTTGGGCCTACTAAATTTTTAGTTAATTTAACTAAAAATATTTAGTTAACTTTTCGTAGAACGAATTTAGCAAAAAAAAACGTAAATTTAACTAAAAATTTAGCTGAAATTTCGTAACGTTTTTATGTACATATATTAACAAAAAAATTAGTTGAATTCAGCTAAACTTTTTGTTACTTTTCGTAAACTAAAATTTAGAAAATATTTTGTAAAAAATTAAAAGTTTATTTTTTCTATTTTTTCATCAGCTTAAGTAGAACTTATGAGATTTGCATAGGAGGCTTCGCAAGAAATTCCACTTAACAAATTTGTTACGAAAAATCAGCAAATTAATTAGTAAAAATTCGTAAACTCAGTTTTGAAGTCAACAAAAAAAATTAATTCAAAATTTGTTCAAAACTAGTATTTTCGTAAATTGAACTTAACTAAAAAAAGTAGTTAAAACGCTGATTTTAACTAAAAATTTGCTAAAAAGCCAGTTAACTCGAGTTAACAAAAAAAAATTAGTTAACTTTACAGTTTTATTTTTTTGAGTGTACAAAACTAGTAACATCCCATCTTTACCTATCTCGGGAATGCGTTAGGTCCAGGAAAACATGAATTTTATACTTAAATTTTCTGTTTTTATAAATTAGAGAACACCCAGTGACAACTTCACGGACCGTCACTGGACTCACCTTATATGGGCAAAAAAAAAGGTTAAAGTTGTACCGCCCTGAAAATTAACTTTGACATTTTTTATGATTATTCCCAAAATATTTGGGTTTTGGCTATAATCTATCGTGGGCTAAACCGCGTCAAAAACGGTCCAAAACTTGTATTGTTCATGAATAAAAAATTTTCAAAATTCGATAAATTTTTTATTCATGAAAAATACAAGTTTTTTAATATCTAACCACAGACACGAGATAGCGAGATGTTTCTGTTAGTTTTTTGATGCTTTTTAATTCAATTTTACGGAAAATTTAACTTTTCCATTTTTTGCCTGATTTTCACTTCTAACACATCGTTAAAGAGGTGTTGACCACCGCTTGGTGGTACTCGCGGTTATTTATACGAATATAAATTTGTCTGTAAAATATGTAAAAAATTTTGAATTCGAATTTTTTTTTTACTTTTTTCTTTATGTCCTCTATTTTTATTTTCAAAATCTGGTCGCCTTACATAAGTAAAACCACGAAATAATATAAAACAACGCGAGTTTAATAAATACTTATAATTAATCAATTTTAAATTTCGTATAAAAATCCAAAAAAAAAAAACTACAAATTTTTTCGTGCCGCTCTGATCAGCTGTTTTTTGCGCGCGTAAACTACAGACTAAACAGACGCGACACGACAGATGTCAAAAAACAATAAATTTTATAAACAAAACTTAATGAAATTTTTTAATGAAACTACGAAATCTAATAAATCAAAATTAATGAAAATCTTGCACGATATGTATGAAATTTCATTTAGCATATGAAATATTTCATTGTTGTAATGAAACAAGGTTAATGAATTCCATAACGCGAAGTTACTTGCGTCCGTATTTAAAACAAATTGTTTGTTAAAATTTGGATAAACTAAAATTGGATCATTAGTAAGCATTTAAAACGTACTAAAACTTTCTATATATTCTGGATCACTTATATTAATTTTAGCTTCTTTCTTCAGATATTTTGTCATAGGTCTTGCGATTCTTGAATAGTCCTTCATAAATTTTCGGTAATATCCGCTGAGACCTAAAAATTGTTTTATCTGTGTAGGTGTTTTCGGCAATGGGAAATTAGATACACATTCCACCTTTTTAGGGTTTGGTTTAATACCATGCTGAGTAATGCTATGACCTAAAAATTGCGTTTCTTTTTTAAAAAACTCACACTTTTCACCCTGAATTTTTAAGTTGGCGTCTTCGAGTCTGTTAAGTACAAGTCGTAAAGAGTTCATATGTTCTTGAAGAGAGGTAGAATAAACGATTATATCGTCTAAATAAACTAAACAGACTTTATTTACTAAATCACCTAAAATGTTGTTCATTAGCCTTTGGAATGTGGCTGGTGCCGTCTTAAGTCCAAAAGGCATCCTAAGGAACTCATAATGACCACCCTCGACTGAAAACGCGGTTTTATGAATATCCCTCTCATCAATTTTTACTTGGTGAAATCCTTTCGCCAAATCCAAAGTAGTAAAATACATACACCTGCCTAGTTTGTCTAAAATTTCTTCTATATTAGGAATAGGGAAACGATCATCTATAGTTTTTTCATTCAGCTTCCTATAATCTACCACGAGACGCCATTTCTTTAAACCGCTAGCATCATCCTTTTTTGGCACTATCCATATAGGAGCTGAATAAGGAGATTTAGAAGGCCTTATAATATTAGAATCTAACATATCCTGAATTTGCTTTCTAACTTCCTCCTTATGTATAAAGGGGTATCTATACGTTTTTGAAAATACAGGTATATCGTCCTTGGTAAGTATTCTATGCTTGATTGCATTTGTAAAAGATAATTTAGAATTTGTTTCATGAAATAATTCACTATAGTTATGCAACATAATTTTTAAGTTATGTATTTCTTCGGCATTTAGATGATCTGTTCTAAGTTGATCTATGATAGGCATTTCACATTTTTCTTCCCGTCTCAAATTGTCATCAACTAATTGTAAGTAATAATTTTCAGGAGTTACTGGCCACGAACTATTTTCATTAAGGTATATTACGTTTGAGCATTTAGCAACGGTTTCGACTTCAACATTAAAATTCTGTGAATTATAAACGCCTTCATGAATAATCCCAGCAAAAACATGGTAATGAGTTGTGAAAAGTAATCATTACCAAGTACATTATTTATAATGAGTACCCATTACCATTAACATTATTTTAACCCCAAAAGTAACTAGTTCTCAGTAATATGTTATAAAAGCACCTCTAAGTAATAATATCTTCTTGCACTTGCAGTTTTTAACCTTTACAATTCAATTAACTTAAAAAGTACTTAAAAACTTAATAAAAATTACGCAATTTTTAAGTTTAAGTAAAAACAAGTTAAATTTTAAAAGTTTTAATTAACTAATTATTTTACTTCTTATTGGTAATGGGTGTTTACTTCTTATTTGTAATCCGAGGCAGTAACTACTTATTTATCTCCATACTCTTCACTAGTTATTTTTGTCTCACGCCCTTGTTAAAATAATTAGTGTTTCATTCAATAAGCAACTACTTATTAACATCTGTTTCGGATTACAAAACCCATTACTAGTAATGCCAATTTTTGCTGGGATAGTTTCACCAGGGCTATTGCAGTGTTCCTTTATATGGATTAAACCACATTTAACATTAGTGATAAACTTAACTGTTTGGAGTTTTGGAAATACTAAAGGTACGACCCTGTTATTTATTCGTAATTGATTATTATCATAATCTATAATAGCTTTGTAAGTTCGCAAAATGTCATTACCTATAATTCCGTCATAGTTATCGTGAAATTTACATTCGATCAAAAATATTTTATCACTGATATTTCCCAATTCGGAAAACATTGGAACTTGATAAATAGTACTTGCCGATACTTCATTTTGTAACGTTTTTAAAGTCAAAGGTGATGTATAGAGTTTCCATGTTACGTGTCGCCAGAGGCGCTGTAGGGTAGTGGCCAGCCAGCTCAACGGCACTTCCAGGGATGGTTCCAACCCTCCACTACAGCCCAGGGACAAGCACAAATAATAAAACTTGAACTATCAAAAAAAAAAACAAAACTAAATCTTACACTTTATACTCGACGGGGAACATATTCAGAGGGAGGACTTGATGTTCGGTCCCCTATGTAGCCCTCCCAACCATGGACGCCAAAAATCCAACAACTCTGTTGGCGCCCCCAAATCCCACACACATTTGCCCACACTTACCTCACTTTGACCTTACCCTGTTAAAAATAATTAAGCCAACATATTTATGTTTATAAAATACAATCAAATTACATATTTATTAAAACAAAAACTAAAACTACTAAAAAATGATATATAAAAAAAAAACTTAACCTATATGAATAATAAAAAACTATACTAAAAAAAATTGAAATTTAAACTTATAAAAAAAAATGAATTAATAAAAAAAAATGGCGGATCTTTGCGCCAAGCAAAATAATGCCAACAATCCAAAAAAAAACAATATATATAAAAAAACTAGCGTCCTTTATAAGGACAAAAAAAAAAAACTCTACCCAAAAATTACATTTGTGCCAAAATTAATAAAAAAAAACTTTACTGGTTAAACTTATGTAACCTTTATCGCAAAATTTCCTGAACCTACAAAGTTTTAAAAGACTCCTTTTTGAGTCAGCTATATAAAAAAAACTACACTGGCCTACCTAAACGAGCTCTCTTAGGTCGCAAAACTTTGGTCCTTTCTTTTAAATTAGAAGGATCGTAATAATTAAAATTTCACCAAAAAAAACTTTGTAATTATTCACTAAAACTTTTGCACAACAAAAAAAACACTGAACTTTAAAAATTGAGGCACTTACAATCGTATTGCTTTTCAAAGAAAATTAAAATTAGCCAAATCAAAGAAAAACTAACGCTTATTTTTTTAAAAATTTAACATTTACATATATTACGACCACTAATTTTTTACTTTCGTTTACTTTCTTTTCTTTTTTAAATGGCCACCAAATTGGACGCCTAATGGCTGCTGGCGTCGCACTATGCTTCGACCCATTGACAAAAGCCAAAAAAAAAATTTTTGTCTCAAATTGTGTTTAAATACAGATTTTTTGAAAGATAATAAGGTATCTCAAATAAATATTAACAGAAATATTTTTTCTGATTGCTTTTGTCACCACGAGAGGGCGCTAAACTTAGAGAATTTTATGCAAAAACTACTTAACAGGAAAATGTTTTTAGCTGTTTCACAAAAATAATTCTCAAAAATCCATTTTTTAATAAAATGGTTCGAAATTTTGTTTTAAAGTACTTTGATATATTTGTAGTGAAGTTAAAATATAGAATTTTGTATATATTTCCAAAAAAAATATTTTTTATTGCGCAGAAAAACAAGTTTTTTTTGTTGAAAATCCAAAAATAACTAAAGTTTGATGGAGTGTAAAAAAAAATATAAAAAAATATATATTTTTTTTTCTTTTTTTTGTAAGTTTAAACTCTTATCTAATAGCGTATTCAAAAATTAGCGCCTATTTTTTACCACAAATTAGAAAAAAATGCGTTTTTTTAAATGCCTAAATTCATGATTTTTACTCAAATATCATGCATTTAGGAGTGTTTAATATCATTGTGCAACACGATTTTATGTTTTGAAAGGGTAAAAAAGTAAAATAAATGTGTATTAATAGTAGATCAAAATCCCCGCAGAATTTTGAAAATTAAGCTCGAGTTTTTTTTTATGGCCCACTGAAGTTTTTAATTATTTTTCAAAGGTGTTCAGAATAAGTAAAAAAAAAAATTATTAAATTTAATTTTGAGGTAAATGAGGTTAATAGATGTGCAACGAAATTTGTTGACGGTTCTTTTCTTAGAACATATTAACCCTCTATCTCCCATTTTTAGGGGTCACTTTAGTTCCTTTTCCAAATATCGTCGTAGAGCACCACTTAAACTTGCTTTTAAAGGGTTAACATGTTCTAAAAAATTTTTCTGCATAGAATTTCATTGTTAGTTGTAAAAGACCAAAAATTCGTGAGATATAAGCAAAATGCTTAAAAAAGTAAAATTTTTAATTATCATATATTGTTAAATTGTGATTCACCACAATTGAAATAATTCGACAAAATATAACAAATGTACTTCTGAGCCTAATACTGTTAATAGCTATCTTCGGTAAAATTTTATGTTTCTTTTTTCTTAAAATATATTAACCCTCTATCTCCTATTGTCAGGGGTCATTTCAGTCCCTTTTTTAAATATTGTTATAAAAAAACACTTAAACGTGAGTTTAAAGTGTTAAAACGTTCTACAAACATTTAATAGATATCTTTAATCATTCCAAACCCATTTAAAAAAAAAGTAAAGACTTCAATGGGCCATAAAAAGAACTCGAGCTAAATTTTCAAAACAATTCGTTTTTGGTTAACAAATGGTATACCTTCATTTTTTGTTTTGTCCAATTTAAGATACACTCTGTGACCTCAAATTTGTTGCACAGTGTATTCTATTGAAGCTTTAAGTTATGTGAAATAACTCTTAAATTATAAATTATATTCAAGAAACTTTAAAAAAGTAATTTAGTATTACGCTTTAACCTTTAAACGCTCGTTTCATTAAATTTTATAAAAATATTTGAAATAAGGACTAAAATGACCCCTTAAAATAGGAGATGGAGGGTTAATATGTTCTAACAAAAGAATTGCCATTAAATTTTACTGAAGACATCTTAAGACATTTTTTATCTCAGTAGTATTTTTAGTACATTTTTTCGACCTATTTATTTCAGTCTACTTTGGTAAAAGCTATTTAACAATATATGATACTTTACAATTTTACTTTTTAAAGCATTTTGATTATATCGCACGATGTTTTGGTATTTGACAACCCCTAGTGAAATTTGATGCTTAACATTTTTGTAGAACATTTTAACTATTAAAACGCACATTTTAGTGTTGTTCTATGAGGATATATTAAAAAAGGACAAAAATGACCCCTAAAAATGGGAGATAGGGGGTTAATGTATTCTAAAAAAAGAACCACCATCAAATTTTACTATAGACATGTATAAACATTATGTAGCTCAGAAGTTGATTTAATACATTTCTTTGACCTTTTTTAGACGACTTTAAAAATAAAAATAACTTATTTTCCAAAAAAGGATGTTTTTATATTTTCCACACTGCTAATCCGATTTTGCCCAAATTTGGCAATAATATATATCTAAGGAATATTAATTTGCTTACAAAGTTTTTTTACGATCGGACAATTTTTGTAGGTGTTAAAGCGTTTCAAAGATAAAGGATATATGGCAGGACCTTGAGTCCTTGCTCCGATTTAAGTGAAAATTTGCACACACGTTGCTAGTTGAATGTGTATCAGCATGACCACTTTTTGTAATTTTTTGTGCATTATTGAAGCTAAAATTAGATTTTTCAATTTCAGGACACATGGGAGGTAGGCGTGTCCTTGCACCGATTTTTCCAAAAATTCATATTTTTCTTAACTAATATATTTTATGTTAGTGTACCAAATCTCAAAAATATCTGACAACTCCTTCTAATTTTGTCCCTTCGTTACATGGGAACGAAGCACTGTGCGTCGGCGGGGCTTTGCCGCTTGACCACACAAATAAAAAATGGCACTCACGGATGGCAGTTTCACCACCAAAAACAAATAGCTGGTAATCTTCTCGAAAATTGGCGGATTTACAACAACAACAAAAAAATATATTGGATCGGTTACCTTAGGTATTCTAGGTGGACCTGGACACTTTTTCCTGGCCGGAAATCTTCCTGGGCGTGCTGAACAATCCCCTTTTTCTTCATTTTTTCGCAACCGGAACACACAGACAGAGTCATATACCCTGACCTAGTCAACCGATCCGTATTTCCAAAAATTTTCTATATAAAGATAAAACAAAACATTGCTGCTACACTTTCCCTTTTTCACAAAAAAAAAACTTTAAACTCACTTTCAATATAAAATTTATCACATATATTCGATTAGAGTTTTATTCTAGTTCGAGGCCCAAAAATATTTCTATTTATGATATTGTCATAATAGAGTATTTTTAATTTATTGCTTTAAAAAAGTTACTATCTCATAGTATGTCTGACATACTATGTCAGACATACTATGAGATAGTAACTTTTTTAAAGCAATAAATTAAAAATACTCTATTATGACAATATCATAAATAGAAATATTTTTGGGCCTCGAACTAGAATAAAACTCTAATCGAATATATATACATATATAAAGGCCGAATAAATACATTTTATTTTTATGTACCTTTTGGTACTAAAAATAAAAAAACAACATTTAAAATTTATCACTCTTAATAAAAAACAAGTAAAAAAGTTAAATTCGGCCTTGCCGAATGTAGTGATACCATCCACAATTTCAAAAAGATTATTGCAAAAAACTTTATTTAAAAGGAAATTACCTTTGAAAAAAAAAAAATTTTGAAAAAAAAATTTCCGCGAAAAAAATTTTGGTAAAAAAAAAATCGCGATTTTTTTCTTTATTTGTCAAAAAATATGTTCGTACTTGTTTAAATACCATTTGGTGTTCAATTATGTTCACATATGTCAACCAGAAGCCGAATTAAAGCATTTTGTATTTTTAGGTTATGTTAAATGTACTGAAATTTTTGAGGTGTGCTTACATTTTCGTTCATAACTTTTGAACCGCTGAACCGATATCGCTGAAATGCAATACCAAACTTCTCGGGAGAACTTCCAATAAATATGTTAAGTTTCAGTCATCTCTGTGCAATATTTTGTCCGCGACAGCATTTTCCACAGACAGACAGACAGACGGACAGACGGACATCGCTAGAATGTCTTAAAATCGATAGGGCATCATGAATATATATACTTTATGGGGTCCCAGATCGATATTTCGATGAGTTACAAACGGAATGACAAACTTATATATACCCTCTATCACTAAGTGGAGGGTATAAAAAATCTTATGTTTATAAACACAAAAAAATGTCTGTCTTTATTTTCTTAAGTTTTTTAAAAAAAAAAACAAGTAAGTTCAAATAATTTTTCTTATAACGAACACTGTATAATTGAATTTTATTTACTTTGACCGCACAATTTGAATATTTGGATAATAATGATTTTATTTTCCTAGCTATCTACCTATCAACCTACATTACTTTCCACTATTTCCTCCAACCCAAAAGCTTTTCCAATGGACATTGGACCCCAAAACGGACTACAAAAAAATATAAACTAAATTGGCGGACAGTGTTATACAGACATAAATGGAAACCTAAAACACATTTCAAAGAAAACAGGAACGTTAATTTATGCCAACAAACCGTTTTTTTATGAATGGGTTTCATCCCAAAATACAGCTCTGTATCCCCATTCATAAAAACTGGGAAGCTGGCAACGCGGACAGAACAAATTGTAATAGACTAAAAGGGATACTACTATTTAATACAACTATGTTTTACGATACTCACAAAAAAAACTACTCGCTACTATAAAAATTACACACATACATTTACACATTCATTCATACATTAAAATAAAATAAAACTAGAATCACGCCATCCATTACCACGCTAAAGAAGACACACAAAAAAAAAAATTAAATTAAAAAAAATAATTATTACCTATATATTATACAAAAAAAAAATTAATAAATAAAAAAAAACACAAAAAAAAGAAAAACGAAATTATTATTTAAAAAAAAACTCCCGACATTACCACAAACCCGTCACATCCACGCTGTCTTGGGGAGGAAAAAATTAACCTCAAAAAAAAATTTACTATCCATCCAGACATACATCATTCATACACCAACAAAAAAAAAAATTACATTCATCAATATATCATCCATCCATCCACACATCCAGGCATACATTAACCATCAGTAGAAAAAACACACAGACATCAATATCTCATTCATCCATCCACACATCGACAGCATTAAACATTCACAAACACGCTAGCATCCAGTCCTGTCTCACTCATCCATCCACCAAGAACACACACGTAAGGAAGGCATAGTCGGTCAAGACTGACCAAATACTACCCAACATCAGTGTTTACCGAAAAATGGGTCCTAAGCTCAAATGGTTAGTGTAAAGCCACAACAAGCTATATTTGAGCTTCTGCTATGGAGCCTTAAGCATATTATTCTGTTCAATTTCACGGGAAAATCTGTCAAAGTTCTACAAAAAAAAATAAGTGTTTGCCAATGTAAGGAATTATATTGCCCAAAAAAAAAATAAAAGATTTTTACGCAATTTTATTCTACCAGACAATTTAAATTGCCGTGAAAAAGTGACACTTCCATCTTGTCATGATCATTTCCTTCCCATAATCGTCAAAAAAATGTTTGATCTATACCCTGATTTATAGTGATCCAAAGCGTCTAAAGTTTTAGTGAAATTTTCCCCAAAAACACTAGGCCCAAGTATAAAAATGGTCTGCTTATAGGCAGATTTTATCAACGCAAGCGAAAAACACACACAAACCAAGTTTTGATAAAAATTTTTCATTTCCCTTAAATTTGGTAGATTTATGTGAATATGGGGTGGGGTTTTTTTGGTAAAGGGAATATAGGAAGAACTGTTCCGATACCCTTAATTCCATATACATTTATACGCAATTTAATCCAAACAATGGTCGAGGTTTTTTGCATTAAAAAAACAACGTAAATACAATATAATTCGATCCCATCTGAGTCTCGACCAGACCTTACCATATTCCAGTGGATCCACTTGCCTAAAAATATATAAATTCCCCGGGGTTTCTCCGTTCGGGTGACATACCCCACAGGTCAGCAACTACATTCACCAAACATATGCTGGTATGTGATGGAAATCGAACGATTTCAAATTCGATCGATTTCATTAAAATCGAATACAAAAAAAAAAACAAAAATACTTAAAAAAAATTTATTTTAAAGGTTGGCGTATAAACAAATAAATAAATTCATACAATTTTGCTTATAAATATTTTAAAAAAATGATCGATTTAAAGTCGAACTATTTTCATCACATGGGGGATAATTCTCTAAGACAAAGAACAATTGTTCGGGAATTCTCCGAACCAGATAGGTGATGTACTTTACCCGAAGGAACTGTTAAGGAACATTTTACAGGTTTCCTATACTTTGCCTTAAATCCTAGAAAATTCTCGGTTAATCGGAAACATTTATAGTCATATTTGGAACAGAATAAGATATACATCAGTTCACATCAAATTATCCAGAAAAACTATTTTTGGGATTGACACCCATATTATCCCAAATAGTTATATTATATACCGTGCCCCCTTTAATTAAAAAAAACAAAAAAATATCTCATGGATATAAATATCTCAGCTAACTCTCATTTTCTCCTAGGTTCGGACTGCGGTGGCGGCTAACGTTTTACGTCCTCACACATAGAGTGAAGTCACAACCGACCGGTACTAGAGTTACCCTTCTAGCCCGTCCCCTACTCCCGAAGCTCCCGCAACATCCATTTAGGATTACATAGACCTGGATTTACGATTTGCACCAGTATCTACTATAAATTTAAGATTGTTTTTTAGTACTATATGTGGTAGCTCTCCGGAGAGGCCAGTAAAGGAAAATTTTCTGAAACAACATTCTCGTTTGAAATAAATGAATTACGGTAATTGTTTACACTGTTCATGTTTTGAGGTAGTGAAGGTCCCTGTAGTATTGAAGTCCCTGTCGAGTTTTGTGGTACTATATTTTCATGACTATTATTTTGTAAATAATTAACACTATTAAAATGGTTCATATTTTGTGGTATTAAAGGTCTCTCTAGACTAACCAAATTATTAACATTCACATTTGAATTTATTGGTTCTGAAAAAGTCGAATCGTAACAAGGGTTTTGATAAAATGAGTTGGAAAGCTGATTTGAATAATTTGAGTGTAACATATTTTGTGGTGTTGGAAAATCTGAATTCTGTATCATATTAATATCCATTGGTTCTGGACGAAGTTGGTTGTTATTAGGATTTTGGAAATAAGGATTTGAAAAATTATGGTTCTGGTAAAAAGGATTTGAAAAATTATTTCTATAAATTTGTGCATTGTTATGATTGTAATTTGTGTTGTTTCGATTATTAGGATGGTTATTTATAAAATTACTATTGTTTGTTTGGAATCTGTTGTTATTATTAGACCTGTTAAAAATTCCTTGATTATTTCTGGTATATGAGTTATTGGCATACCTATTTAAGCTAAACTGTGGGTTACCGCGTCTATTTCCATTATTTTGATAGTTTCTGTAATTAACGTTTGCATGTATTGGGATTGTATTTTTATAATAGGCGGTTTTTGTTGGCATAATTATCAGTGTTCTACGATACAAAGTTCACATTAGTGTTAACGCTCAAAATTCTAGAAGTTAAAAATTAACTTGCATACATTGTGAATGATTCCCTTATTGTTAATGGCTCTCTTTGGTATTAATAAAATAGATAAATGTTTTTGTGTTGCTTTCAAGCTAAATTGCATCTAATAAATTAATTTTATCAATATTTCATCGAAAATGTGTAATATTTTACAAAACTATTTCAAACGACGCTAAATTAAATTGAGAAATTTATGGAAGTTAAGGTGTCGTTTTTTTCGTTTTGATGCATGGTAACAATCAAAGTTTGCCAACAAAAAAGGCCTAATGATAATTATGAAGTCTGTTAGTAGTATCACTGTTACTAATATCACTATAACTAGCATACCCTGATGTAAAAAGAATATCCATTGCTCCCTCAAGGGTATCTGGGTTTCTGCAGGCCAGTACAGTTTTCATTGGCTCTGGTATTTTTTCTCTAAAAACATTAAGAGCAGTTCTCATATTATTTCTAGCGATTTGTTCACTATTTGGATTTATTCCTAAAACTGTAACGGTCTTATTATTCAAACTTCTAAGTTTGTTTTAATTTCATTATAAAATTCTATGGTATTTATTTTAAATACTACAGACCTAAGTTTGTCGTATACATAGCTCTTCGACACTTTGTCTTTCTCCAAAATTATTTATTAGAATGGTTTTTATTGATTCCCAAGTTTGAGCGTGAAAATTAATTTCAATAATCTCCTTCGCCATACCCTTTAATTTTCTTTTAATGAGATCAATAAATAACAATTGAGAAGGTTCATCATACTGAAAGAAAATGGGGTTGATTCTATCAACAAGGGACGTAAATGTATACAAGTCTTTTCTATTGCCCGAAAACTCCGGTAATCTTTCAAGAAATTTGAGGGGATCTAAATTTATAGGTATAAAAGGAACGTTTGCTTGATCCATTTTAAATTTTTTTCAAGATCACTATTTTTAACTTGGAATTATATAACAAAACAAATATTGTAAAACACCAGGAAAAACAACGGTATTTTCACTCAACTGTATCACAAATTTATTAATGGCAAAACGTATACAAAAAGCGTTATATTGTAAATTGAATAACCAAACTTGAATTTGGAAAATTTGTAAAAATTAGTTGTAGTTAATAATTTGTTTTTTCTTAACATTTTTTTTTTTTGGAAAATTTTTTTTTTCAATAATTTTAAAAATTTAAACAAAACGAATAATACTTAAGATACACTAATATTTTATAAAATATACTTATGATTTAAATAACTCCTTTCTTCTTTTAATTTTGGTTTGAAGATAGTGACTGGTGATGAAAATAGGTTTTCGGAACACTTGCTTTTCCTCCGATAGTCTTCAAAATTATTTTTTTTCTTTTGTTCAATTATTTTTAATTGATACTAAATTATATTTTCTTTTTTTTTCAATTCTTCAATTATGTTTTTATATTGTATATTAAAAAAAGATGTTTTTTTAGGTTCTTTTTGGAATATTTTTATTTATTTATTCAAATGTTTATATATGAAAATACAAAAGGTTTTCAAATAATTATTTTATATCAATCAAATGTACCGTTAGATTTTGTACACGTTATTCAAATATTACACTTTTTATAACGTTTTTGTTTCAGTTCCAATTTTTTTTTTAATTACTTTATTATATTGTTCTTAATTTATTTATTAGTTTTTTATTCTGTATATTTTGTTTTTAAATTATTTGTTTTTTTATATTGGTAATTGTTTTTAATTAAAATTTATTTTAAACAAAGTTTTTATCAGTTTTATTTTACATTAAATTTGTTTTGAAATATACCGCTAGATTTTGTACACGTTGTTCATATTTTACACTTTTTATAACGTTTAAATTTCAGTTTTTTTTTTCAAATAACACAGTTTCAATGTATTTTTTTATATTAATTTATTATATTGTTCTTAATTTGTTTAATATTTTTAAAAATCTGTATCAGTAATAATATTTTTTTTTTTACCAAAAATTTTTTACCAAAAATAAGACATTGAAATGTCCAGTATTTTTCCTTATATAATTTTCGCTTATATAAAAAAAAAAAAAAAATACCCGCGTATCCCACCGACTGCGCCAATTACGTGGAACGATTTTGGAGTAAAAAATTAAAACAAACTTTATTTATATTTATTTTAAATATAACTTTTTATTTAATAATTATTTTAATTACCAACAATAATTTTATTATATTCTTTTTTATTATTTTATATGTTTTTAATTAATATTTTATTTCACGATGTTGATAGCGAGCATTGACGTTTCTAACTGACCCTAATTTATAATTGGTCATTTGTTTTATAATTTAAATATTGTTTTAAAAATGATTAAAACAAAATATAAAAATTGAGCATGATTGTGCATGCACAAGTAAGATCTACCACAATTTCTCTATTCTTAATTCTTACATACGCATAGTGCGTATGAAAATAAAAATACTGGTTTTATTGTGGGAGATCTTTCATTCATTAATTATTATTTACAATAAATACGCTTAATATAAATAAAACAAAAATGTGCATGCTCAATCTCAATTTTTATTTATCTTTGGTCAAAAACAACATTGTTGAAATGTTGTTACTAACCAAAGTACAATGCAAGTACAACCCATTAAGGTAGTTCAAAATACTGGGATGCGCTATATATACATATAACTATGAGACTCAAAAGGAACAGCAAAAAGCTATAAGTGAGCAAGAAAAAGCTCGAGAAAAACAAGAAAAGGCTTAAAACGAGAAAGTTTTTTTTTTAACGTGGGGGAACAATTGCCACAGAAAGATGAAGAAACTCAAGAGCAAAGAAACAGGAGAAGTGCATTGCTAATTCATTACCGAAGAGATATCAGAAAACTACACTCAAAATAATACATTAGTAGATTTACTAATTTTTTTTTGCTAATGCTGGTTAGCTAAATTTTAGTTGAGATTAGCATGTTAGCAAAAATATCTTGTAAACTTCATTTAGCGCATTAGCAATTTTAAACAAAATTTGAACTAATTTTTTTTGCTAGATTTAAAATTGAGTTGACCAAATTTTTACAAGCTTTTTTGCTAATATTAGCAAAATAAATGGTAAATTTTTTTTTATTTTCAGAAAACTTAAAATGGCGCTATCTCGGAAACTAAGCCAGATAGAGCAAAATGGAGGGCATTTTTAGTTCTCGGGCTCTCCATAGTATCGCCGGACCTCTTCACATGTGTGGACCCTAATGGGCCCTAACGTTGGATCCAAAAAAGTTAGCATTCCCGAAAATTTTAAAATGCTCATATCTCGGTAAATATTGCCGACACAACAAAAAGTCCAAAAGCATTTTTGTAGCCCTCAACACGTCGAACAAGACCGCAAAATAGTCAAAAGCTCTCCGAGTAATATTTTTGAAGTTATCGAGTTTTTTAATTCTCAAGACCCCAGTGGTCCCCTATAATCACGTATCTCAAAAACTAAGCAAGGTAGAGCGAAACGGACACAAATTTTGGATCAAAAACTATGACGACTTTTAAGGAACCCAACTAGGTCTAGGCCCATCGGGGTCTGGACCAATCGGGTCCGAACCCAAAGGGGTCCTCAGATGTGTATGAACTAAGTTCAAAAAAAAAAAAATTTTGTTAACTAATTATTGGCAAAACATTTTTGCTAACATTAGCAAAAAAATTGTGGGTTCAAAATCAGCAAATTTTCTTGTAGGTTTACAAGCTTTTTTTGCTAACATTACAGTTTTTTTTTTTTTTAGTGTAGAAGATAGCATTGCAGATTGTTGTGATGATGACAACATCCTATTCCTGGAACATCGTAAAGGTTTATGGAAAAAGATGATGAACGATATAAAGCAAATTTATAAAGAATTTTCATTTGGGTTCTCAGTAACAGAAGACATAGAGGAAGAACTCGATATTATTGAGAATCAATATTTAAAAGCATTAAGCTCAATATTAAAAAAGATGACTGCTGCAAACCAACAGAAGCAAGCAGTTAAACTGGTTTAATTAAAGTTCCAGAATTTAAAGGCAATGTGGAAGAATGGAGTTCATTCCACGATTTATTCAGACAACTAATTAACGAAAATCCTAGCATATCTCCCGCTGAAAAATTGTTCCGTCTGAGAACTAGTGTATCAGGCGATGCATTAAAGGTTATACAAAATTTAAATATAATGAATGAAAATTATGAAGTAGCCTGGGAGATGTTAAACAACAGATTTGAGAACAAAAAAATTCTTAGTTGCATTTTTAGATCAACCTACATCGAATAGTATATCAGCTGCAAGTCTTAAGAGCTTTCTTGATACGTCAAATGGAAGTATCCAAGCTCTTAAAGCAATGGAGTGCAAATATTAGAAGACGTATTGCAGTTCATTGAATTACAGTACCAAGCTGTAGATGCATCTACAAGTAAAAAGGCAAATAACAACCAAAAGTTTCAAAATCGAACAACCGCTCTATTTTCGGAGCAAACCTTTTGTTTTTACTGCGACAAAAATGGGCATAAAGCTAGCGAGTGCAGACAATTTTTGGCACTGTCAGTAGAAGGAAGGCACAAATGGGCTCGAGGAGCAAAAGTTTGTTTCAACTGCCTTAACCACAAGATGTATTGTGAGGACAAAAGTCACACGTTCGTTTTTGTCCACACTATCGTATTATATATAAACATAATAAATCTTACCAACCCACATCAAATAAATGGCGACAATCGTAAACGCCATTTATAACAACCTCATAGTGGGATAACCTGGCTGGATATATAATCCACCACACATATGTTATTCTCACCATACTGAGTATAGGTATATAGGTATCAGCTGTTCAACCATTATATAAGTAACAGCCATAGAGAAACATAGAGGCGAAGGTGAAAGAAAAAATATTATCACTATCTTTTTCTAATTTCTCACACGTACGATGTCGATGTGAATTCACCACACAATACATGTTTACAAGTCGTACTTTGTCAACAAATACATGTATACAAGTTGTACTTTGACAACTCAATTTTTGACGCCTTCGCCTCTATGTTTCTCTATGGTAACAGCAATCAACGAACTCGTTCAGTTGGCTGGTAGCTGTGAAGCAGTTCACTTGGGTAAGTCTCTTGTTTCTCTTTGTCTCTTTGTCAACAAATACATGTATACAAGTTGTACTTTGACAACTCAATTTTTGACGCCTTCGCCTCTATGTTTCTCTATGGTAACAGCAATCAACGAACTCGTTCAGTTGGCTGGTAGCTGTGAAGCAGTTCACTTGGGTAAGTCTCTTGTTTACTAAGTTTATCGCGATTGGGGAGTGCTGTCGCCAGGTGCCCCAAGTTCTTCTGGATTTTTCAGTTCGTGCCTAGGGAATTCTGTCGCCAGGTGCCCTAGTTGGACTTACCCTCACTGCTCGCGTCTAGGGAGGTGCTGTCGCCAGGTGCCCTAGCTGGAATTATTTCCGCCACTCGCGTCTAGGGAGTGCTGTCGCCAGGTGCCCTAGCTTGGATTATTTCCGCGGCTCGCGTCTAGGGAGTGCTGTCGCCAGGTGCCCTAGCTTGGATCATTTTCGCTGCTCGCGTCTAGGGAGTGCTGTCGCCAGGAGCCCTAGCTTGGATTACCTTCTCTGCTCGCGTCTAGGGAGTGCTGTCGCCAGGTGCCCTAGCTTGGATTATTTCCGCCGCTCGCGTCTAGGGAGTGCTGTCGCCAGGTGCCCTAGCTTGGATTATTTTCTCTGTTCGCGTCTAGGGAGTGCTGTCGCAAGGTGCCTTAGCTTGGATTATTTCCGCTGCTCGCGTCTAGGGAGTGCTGTCGCCAGGTACCCTAGCTTGGAATTTACATCGCCGCCTCCGTCCCGCTGGCCCGATCACCGGTCGCCGTTCCCTAGTTTTACTCTTTTTTTTTGTAGTGTAAGTTTATTCAATAAATGAATTATTTATTATAACGTTTTAACAACCAGTCTTTTACTCTCGGTCTCAGCAAATACAAATTTCTGTGACGATCCCTACCCCCGCGAGCTATACCCCAGCTAACGGAGGAAACTCGTCGTTACAGTGGCGCCCGAGCAGGGACTTGAGAGTAAAAGAAAGACTACGGTAAAAGGTAGTTGGTTAATTTTTTTTTAATAAACTACCTAGTCCCGGGACAAGAGAGTGAAACGGATAAAAATACTTTGATAAGAAGAAGTATTCCCGAAATTCAAGTTGAGGTAAGAAAAATGTACATAGTGACAAACGCTGACCTAGTACGGAAATGGAATACACAATTCGACGGTGAAACATATCCCTTCGAGTTCATAGATAGACCAATTAATGAATTTGTTCCTCACAGGGAAAGCATTAATCTGGTTTCGAAACAATCATCGCAATTGGAAGACCTGGTCCGCCTTCAAACGAGATTTTCTAAAATTCTTTCTACCTCGGCGTTACCTTGATCACCTGGAGGACACCATTCGCCAAAGGTATCAACTATCCCAGGAAGACTTTAAAAGCTACGTCCTGTCAATTCAAAACCTTATGAGGCACTGCAACTTCAATAAGAAACAACAACTGGAACGGATCTATCGAAATGCCTTGCCTAAATATCGTTGGTACATACGCCAAAAGGATTTTTCCACCCTGGACGAACTATTTAAACTTGCTGGATACCTTGAGTGCATTCCCGC
Organism: Pegoplata infirma; assembly: GCA_963921195.1. Lineage (NCBI taxonomy): Eukaryota > Metazoa > Arthropoda > Insecta > Diptera > Anthomyiidae > Pegoplata > Pegoplata infirma. Next base: position 140,744,431 of record OY992536.1, on the reverse strand, counting down.
CTCTCCTCACCATACGGAAGAACGACTTCGACTCGTAACTATCGATGAAGTCCCCTCGGACGTCAACTGCACTCAGCAAACATCATCAGCCGCCTCAAATTTCCAGCCACTCCCGGTCAACGCAAGGTATACCCAACCAATCCCCAGCAGCAATGTTGGCCAACCACGCCGGTCCACCGAGGGCCGACTACTCGCCGGACCCGCACGTTCCCTTCAGTCTGTCAGTCTGTAGAACATCATCCGTAGAAGATACCTTTCCCACGCCAAGTCATGTACCAGTCGATGAACATAGCCCCGAGGATCAAGCTACAATCCAGAATTTTATTGAAAAAGAATTACAAAAATTTCGAGAGTTACATGGTTTGTCCACCGCAGCTAAACACCGGATAGTAGTCACTGACGATCGGCCATTTAAACTAAGGTATGCACCCCGAAACCCAGCAATGCAGGCCATAATCGACGGCAAGGTCAATGAGCTCCTAGCCAATGGTTGCATAGAACCTTCAAGAAGTCCGTACAGCTCTCCAATCACTCTCGCACAAAAGAAAAACGGGACCTGGAGGTTGTGCATCGATTTTAGACACCTAAATTCCAAATCGGATCCCGATGCGTACCGGCTTCCACGAATTTCATCGATTTTAGATCGCCTTAGGGAGGCCAAGTATGTGAGCAGTCTTGACTTAAAAGATGGATATTGGCAAATAACCTTAGAAGACGATAGCAAGAAATACACCGCCTTTACAGTTACCGGTCGTGGGTTATATCAATGGAGGGTAATGCCTTTTGGTTTGCACTCCGCCCCAGCCACTTTTCAGAGAGCACTTGACAGCGTGATTGGACCGGACCTAGAACCCCATGCCTTTGCATACTTAGACGATATAATCGTTACCGGAAAGACTTTGGACGAACACTTAGAAAATTTAGCTGAAGTTTTCTGGAGACTCAGAGCGGCCAATCTAAAAATTAATCCGGACAAATGCGAGTTTTTCAAAAAGGAAACAAAATATCTCGGCCATGTTGTTAGCGGGCATGACATTCATACTGACCCAGACAAGGTAGCCGCAATTCGAGATATGTCAGCACCCCGCAACGTGAAGGAGGTGCGAAGATTCCTCGGTGTCGCTTCCTGGTATCGTCGCTTTGTACCGGACTTCGCCACCATTGCACAACCGCTAACTTCTCTGCTAAAAAAGGGAAAACACTGGAAGTGCACAGACGACCAACAGTCCTCGTTCGAGCTACTGAAGTCAAAACTTACTGAGGCACCTGTACTAGCATGCCCCGATTTTACCCAAACCTTTACGCTTCAAACTGACGCCAGTGATCACGGGTTATGAGCAGTCCTGACACAGGATCTGGAGGAAGGCGAAAGGGTCATCGCTTACGCAAGCCGAGGTCTAAATGGGGCTGAAAGAAACTACAGTGCGACTGAGAAGGAGTGCCTGGCCATCGTTTGGGGCATCCGAAAGATGCGGCCCTATCTAGTAGGATATTCTTTCAAGGTAATTACCGACCACCTGTCTCTCAAGTGGTTGAATTCTATCGATAACCCGACTGGTCGTTTGGCTCGATGGGCCCTTGAGCTCCAGCAGTACAAATTTACGGTGCAATATCGAAAAGGCAAACAGAATGCGGTCGCGGATGCCCTTTCCCGCCAACCTACTGAAATGCTACAACGAGCCGTGGAAGAGAACGATCCAACCCCCTGTGCATGGATACAGCGCAAAATGGACGAAGTTAAGCGGAACCCACAAAAATATGCCGATTACATGACAGTACTTAGGATCACAACTCTTCAGACATATCCCTAAACACCCAAATGATGAGGAAATTGTGTGTCCCAGGTCCACAGCGACAACGGGTCTTAGAGGAAAACCATAGCCAACCAGCGCCCGGACATCTCGGCATTCGCAAAACCATCAACAGAGTCAGCAATCGTTATTACTGGCCAGGAATGTTTCGCGACGTCTCGAGATTTGTATGAAGCTGTGCGTCCTGTCAAATGTATAAACCTAGCTAATATTATGATTAAATAAAAAACACTCTTCGCTTTTGACTGCTGAATTAATAATATTCTTTATTTACAATTTATTCTTAAAGGTAAGTCTAAATATTTACATATGGAATATGCAATGCAAGCATATTCCCACAGTTAAGTTTGGCGTGTGTGGACATTATGGTATCCAATAACCATAAAGTTACTTTACTGAAGGTATAGTAACTTCGACTTATCAAACACACTACACCTCCCTTTTACAGAAAAAGAATAATTTATTATTCTTTTATTTCACTTATATTAATTTTAATTTTAGTCTGTAATTTAATTTGTTTTATAATTTTATTTTATTCTTTTCTATTTAGTTTACTTTTGTTTTCTATATAAATATGGAAGTTAGGGCGTACCTTTTCCTTCCCTTTAAAAAATAATTTTTGGTTATTAACCTAAAATTATTATAATTTTTATTATTATTATAATTACTGTTCTTATTATTTTTATTATTTTTATTAATTTTATTATTGTTGAACGTTATTATTATATTATTATTAACGTTATTATTTGGTTATTATTGTTGAATGTTATTATTTTACTATTATTATTATAAACGTTATTATTTGGTTATTATTGTTGAACGGCCATTCAATTACTAATTTTTCTATAATATAGCTTAATTGTTATGTTTTTTAATTCTATTCTTATGAACTAAAGACGTTTTATTATTCTCTTCTCTGATCTTAACATTACTGTTATCAAATGTTTCCATGACCTCAAAAGGGCCAGTAAAAACGTTACCTAATTTATGCCCGCTTTCGTTTCGGACTAATACCAAATCACCAATGGTTATATTTACCTTATTTAGATCCCTATTATAATATTTTTCCTGCCATAATTTTGAATTTTGGAGACATTCCCCTGCTCTCTTTTGAGCTATTTGAAGTCTATACTTGACCTCTTTCGCATATGCTTCAATGTTATATAGAGGATCAATGTTGCCTTTAACCATAAATTCAAAATCTGGTGGAATTTTTCCAAAGACTAGTTCAAATGGACAATATCCATGAACTGTCGACGGAGACGTATTATAACAATACATGAAGAACTTCATCCACTCGTCCCAATCCGATCTGTCGGTGGACTTATGATCAGAGGTACTCGTTTAGAGTTCTATGAGACCGCTCAATAGATCCCATTGTCTCGTGGTGATATGCAGTAGATGTTGCCTTTTCTATATGCAAAATATCGCAAAGTTCTTGAAGAACTTGGTTTACATATTCCGTACCCATATCCGTGAGTATTTTTCTCATCGGACCATACGTAAGTATGAAGTGTTCCATAATAGCTTTTGCTACTACTTTTGCACTTTTATTTGGTATCGGTATTGTAACTAAATATTTTGTAAGATCACAAATGATAGTTACAGCATATTCATTACCACTATTAGATTTTTGCAAGGGTCCTATTGTATCTATTAAGATAATATCAAAAGCTTTTGTTGGTGTTGGTGTCAAAACCAATGGTTCTTTAGTTTCTCTTACAGATTTGTTCAATTGACATTTTTTACATGTTTTCACATAGCGAGTGATATCCCTCGTCATGTTTTTCCAGTGGTATCGAAGTCTAATTTTTTTAATTAAACGACTGATACCTGGGTGACCACCAAATATTGGGTTATCATGGTATTTTTGTATTATTTCAATTTTATCAGAATCATTATATATTTTAATTAAATCAGGTACGAGTACTATATTCAATTGTTGCAACATTTTATTCCCGGTTATTTTAAATTCATTTAATGTGACGTCAGTAAACAATTTATCATTTATTGATAATTGTAGAGTCGAGATCTTTTTATTACCAGCTATTTTTTCAAGCTTTGGAAAGAGTTTACCTAAGTCTACTTTTCCATTAGAAATAACGTCTCGTATCTCATTATAGGATAATTTATTTTTCCCTTTTAGGATAACAAATTTGTCCTTTGTAAAATGCAATTTCGCATTTTTTCTGTACTCATTAGCATTTATTGCTTCATATACCTTGATATTATCTGATTCTTTATCTTGTGTATTCTTCTGGTTTTTCACACATTTGCTGTTTGTTTTCGACTGAAGTCTTGTTGTAACCTTCAGTATTTTATTAATTTCATTGTTTCTTATATCTGAGAATTCAATTCGCGACAGTGCATCTGCCGTGTAATTCTCTTTACCCCTGATATACTCGACTGTGAAGTCGTATTCTTCTAAATCTAGTCTCATTCTTGTGAGTTTAGACGATGGATTCTTCATTGAGAAAAGGTAAGTTAATGGTCTATGATCGCTTTTGATCAAAAACTTTTTGCCATAAATATATGGTCGAAAATACTGAATTGCCCAATGAATGGCAGATAGCTCTTGTTCTATTGTGGACTTGTTACTTTCACCTTTTGTGAATGCTCTAGATGCATAGGCCACTGGTAACTGAATACCATCATATTCCTGGCTCAAAACAGCTCCGCAGGCATGTTTGCTTGCATCTGTTGTTATGCAAAATTGCTTTTGAAAATCTGGATATTGTAGTATTTTTGGACTTAATAATTGTTTCTTGAGGTACTTAAAAGAATTTTCGCATTCCTTACTCCACTCAAAAGGAACATTCTTTCTAGATAATCTAGTAATGTGTCGAGATGACTCAGCAAAATTTGGTATAAATCTTCTGTAATAATTGCAAAATGCAACGAAGCGTTTAGCTTCATCACCATTTTTTGGTGTGGGATAATTTTCAATTATCGAAAATTTGCTGTCATCAGGTAAGATACCTTTGTCCGTACATTTGTGTCCTAAGAATGTCACTTCACGACAAAAAAATGAACACTTATCCGGATGCAATTTGAGATTATATCGTCGGCACATGCCAAATACATCTTTTAAGTTTTGCAACATATGCTCTTCAGAGCAACCAATTACTACAAGGTCATCCATGTATAAAAAAGCTTGGGCCGGAGATAGGCCAGAAAAAGCTAAAGACATCATTCGTTGGAATGAATTTGGAGCAATTTTCACACCGTATGGTAATCTTTTAAATCTAAAAGAACCTTTTTCCGTTGAAAAAGACGTATATCCCTAGAATCTTCTTCTAGTTCGATCTGATGAAAACCAGACACTAGATCCAGGCAAGAGAAAAATTTAGCTCTACCTAATTGATCTAAAATATCATCTATGCGAGGAAGTGGAAACTTGTCTGCAATAAGCTTCTTATTAATTCCTCTATAGTCAACAACCAGCCGCCATCGCTTTTGTGTTGTACCTGGTAATGATTTTTTCGGTACCAATAAAATTGGGCTGTTATATTCTGAAATTGATGGTTCGACTATATCGTCGTTTATTAACTTATCCACTTGTCTGTTAACCTCTTCTTTATGAGAGTGTGGTATTCTGTAATTTTTAATATAAACAGGCTGCTTGTCATTAAGTCTAAGTTTTTGCTTATAAAAATTATTTGCACTTATCTTCTCAGATTCTAATGCAAAAATGTCTATAAATTCAGAGCATAAATCTTTTAACTTTTCATTGACAAATTCGGGAAAATTTTTGGTCAATTTTTGCAGCTTTTCCTGACTTTTACACAAATCACTGTTCTGTTGGACAATTTCATAGTCGTGTAGACTTTCTGTTTGTATTTGAACATTAGGAATGATTAAATCTTTGTCAGTTGTATTGACAATTTTAACTAGAGGTTTTGATTTATATGTTATAGTATTCGCAACGTAAACGCCATTTTGTAGCATTTGATGCGGAATCAATATTTCATCCTCTGTAGAATGGATGTTGACTAATCTAATAACTTCTGATCTAGCAGGAATAGATATGGTATTTATACTAGGTGCATTCATCAATGCTATTGCTATATCATATGGGAAATTATCTGGTCTTAAGATAATTAAATCTTCAATGCCTTGATAATCCAAAATGCAATTGTATTTTTTTATAAAATCCATACCTATAATTCCATTACATGGAATTGGGAAGTCATCCTTGACAACATGAAATTCATTTCCTATAAGGATATCTTCTATTTTCAAGTCTGCTTCGACCTTACCTATAGTAGTCAATAATCCTTGCCCTATTCCATTAATATTTGTCCTTTTACTCTCATCTATATGTTCGTTAAGAACTTCACCGATTTTAATGACGGAAATATCGGCACCTGTGTCTATCAAAAATGTGGATCTGCCGTCATTAAATGATGATCTTAGTTTCAGATAACTGTAGAGACTTAGATTTATGTTGAATATATTGTTTTTTACGCATTCAGGGGTTGTTGCCCGTTTCCCGCATTATTTTCGGCAACATGGCGTACATTACGGTTATTTCTACCGTTATTATTGTATCGGCCATTATTGTTCCGATTGTTATCATTATTATCATTAAAATTATTATTATTGTTGTTATTTCGTCTACTACCACGGTTACTATAATTTCGATTATAGTTACGACCAAGAACAATATATAGAAGAGGATATTCAAAGTCCAAATGCAAAAAACGGTTTTGCATTTTTGCATTTTTGCATTTCTTGAATAGGCGGGAAAAAACGGGAGTTGGGTGTGTCCAACAGTTGCGCATCTCAAAAAATTAAGATTTTAAAGCGAAAAATTTAGAATAAAACTTGAAAAAATTTAAAAAAAATATGAAAAAATTAAGAAAAAATTTTACCAATAAAAAAAAAATTAAGAAAATTAAGAAACAAAAAAATTCCCAAAATATTTTATTTTCAATTTTCCAATTTTTTTATGGATAAGTAATTTCTTAATTTGTTCTTAATTTTTTGTTTAATTTTTTTAAGTTTTATTATAATTTTTTCCCTGTAAAATCTTAATTTTATGAGATGCGCAACTGTTGGACACACCCAACTCCCGTTTTTTCCCGCCTATTCAAGAAATGCAAAAATGCAAAAATGCAAAAACGTTTTTTGCATTTGGACTTTGAATATCCTCTTCTATATATTGTTCTTGGTTACGACCAAGAACAATATATAGAAGAGGATATTCAAAGTCCAAATGCAAAAAACGGTTTTGCATTTTTGCATTTTTGCATTTCTTGAATAGGCGGGAAAAAACGGGAGTTGGGTGTGTCCAACAGTTGCGCATCTCAAAAAATTAAGATTTTAAAGCGAAAAATTTAGAATAAAACTTGAAAAAATTTAAAAAAAATATGAAAAAATTAAGAAAAAATTTTACCAATAAAAAAAAAATTAAGAAAATTAAGAAACAAAAAAATTCCCAAAATATTTTATTTTCAATTTTCCAATTTTTTTATGGATAAGTAATTTCTTAATTTGTTCTTAATTTTTTGTTTAATTTTTTTAAGTTTTATTATAATTTTTTCCCTGTAAAATCTTAATTTTATGAGATGCGCAACTGTTGGACACACCCAACTCCCGTTTTTTCCCGCCTATTCAAGAAATGCAAAAATGCAAAAATGCAAAAACGTTTTTTGCATTTGGACTTTGAATATCCTCTTCTATATATTGTTCTTGGTTACGACCATTGCCGCGATTGTAACCACCACGACCGCGTCAAGAACAATATATAGAAGAGGATATTCAAAGTCCAAATGCAAAAAACGTTTTTGCATTTTTGCATTTCTTGAATAGGCGGGAAAAAACGGGAGTTGGGTGTGTCCAACAGTTGCGCATCTCATAAAATTAAGATTTTACAGGGAAAAAATTATAATAAAACTTAAAAAAATTAAACAAAAAATTAAGAACAAATTAAGAAATTACTTATCCATAAAAAAATTGGAAAATTGAAAATAAAATATTTTGGGAATTTTTTTGTTTCTTAATTTTCTTAATTTTTTTTTTTATTGGTAAAATTTTTTCTTAATTTTTTCATATTTTTTTTAAATTTTTTCAAGTTTTATTCTAAATTTTTCGCTGTAAAATCTTAATTTTTTGAGATGCGCAACTGTTGGACACACCCAACTCCCGTTTTTTCCCGCCTATTCAAGAAATGCAAAAATGCAAAAATGCAAAACCGTTTTTTGCATTTGGACTTTGAATATCCTCTTCTATATATTGTTCCTGGACCGCGTCCACGGGCATAATTATTGGATTTGTAATGAAATACATTGGAGCCCGAAGCGCCTGAGTCCGTACAGGAATTAACGAACTTTGAAACTGCATCGTTCATTGTCGCAAAATTCCCTGACTCCATTATGAGTTTTACTCTTTCGTTTGACGCATTTTTCGTCATAGCCTTCACTGCGGCTTGCGTCGAGTATTTTTCCGCTGTCGCGTGTGGTAATCCATCAGCTATGTATGCGTTTGACAATGCTTTTGTCAAATCTTCGATCTCTGCTGTAAAAGCATTGGCTGATCGATTATTCTGTTTTGTATTCATAAGCTTGGCTGTGAGTACTGCAGTTGACTCACCTTTAATTGTATCTTTTAGTTTTGTAATAATTTGCTGAATAGTTATTTCAGCTGAAATTAATGTTCGTGAAGAACCTTTTAATTTTGTTTTTATCAAATTTATTGCAATCTCCTCATGAGATTCTTTTAGTGTATCCACTAAATTTAAAGCATCAAGAAATGATTGCAGATTTTCGGGTTTGCCATCGAAATCCGGAAGGATTCTCGAAGCTAGACCAAGGAATTCTGTAATAGTTTGTGGCATTTTTATTCTTGTTTTTACAGCGTCAGGATTATCCCTTTTTGTTATCTTTTCCGCAGATGAAGAAGTACTGGCCTCTTTCTCTTTGGTTTCCGAAGAACTGGTTCCAGGTATGGAATCCACTACGTATTTTACCTCCTCATGAAGGTTAACTGGCACATTTATGTGTATGCCTCTTCGTGCCAAGACGGTAACGAGCTTATCTCGAACGCCCGCATAGAAGGCGTCCGCCGCTGCCCTATGGCCAGTATTGAGGCGAGAGTAATTTACGTTTAAAATCACTCTAATTTCCTCAAGGCGTTTGAACAATATCTCAATATGCTTTTCTACCGTTTCCTCCCTTGTAGGTCTATCGGTATTTATACATTTGTGAGATTTGTCAAAAACTTCTTTTATACGTCGTACCTTGCTCACGATAGCCAACCAGTCCATATGGTAGGCGTAGCAAGATGTGGGTAATTATCCGACACGGAAAAAAGGAAAAAATATACAAAGTGGAATGAAGTTTAAAAAAATTTATACTTTGCCATATAATGCTATATAATGCTTTTAGATCAACTTCAATTTCCTATTCTCGTTTAAAAAATTAAATTCTCTTTATTCTTGTTTAAAAAAATTAAACCTTGTCAAGGCCGTTTCCCAACGATGCGGCCCGAATATAATTTTTTCGTAATGACTTCTTGTGCAATTGGTACAACGTCGTTAACAATTGCAATGCGAGAATAGCAATAATAATTACGAAATAAATTATTGGAAATTCGATTTCCACTTTTACCTCATTAATTACATTGGCATTAGGATTCTCCACTTTAGATTCCTTGCCCCCCATATTCAAAAAGATTAAGAAATTATTTTATTTTTAAGGTCGTGTTAAACAATAAAAAAAAAAAATGGAATATATGCTATTTTCCTCCGCTATCCGTGTCCTCTGGAGCACCGATCTCAGAAGCAATAGCATATATCGGTTGTCACCAATTAACAACCGAACTGGTTATTCATTCTTTATTATTATACTACTGGAGGGACTCGTAAGTATCACAGTAGTTTATTATTTGTTAGTATTTGTACCTGAAGGATTACTAATGTTTCCAGTACATGTAATATGTTAGTTTTGCTTTTTTTTTCATTTAAGTTCTAAGTTATTTATTATTATTTTTTTTTTTGTAGAATTTATTTCAAATTTATAAAAAAATTAGCTTTGTTTTTCAATTCTATAAAAAAAAAATTATTATTATACATTTTTTTTTACATTGTTTTTTTTTTTCATTTACATTACCATTTGTTGTTGCTGGCTGCTGCTGGTGCTGTTGTTGCTGCTGTAATTGTTGTTGTTGTACTTCCAGATGTTGTAGTTGTACTTGCAGATAAATTGGTCAATTGGTGTAGTTTCATTATTTAATGCACCCAAATATTGTCATATTAAAGTTGATGCGCAATAATTATCTTCTAAATTTGTGCAAAGTGGTTGTGTTTGTTGTTATAGCTATAGTCGTAACAGCATTTGTAGATGTTGTTGGGGTAGGTTTGTAGATGTTGTTGTTATTCTATTGGTGTGTGTGCAACACCAATCTTCGATGCAATTGGAGCATCGGGACTTCAGTAAAAATAGAATACATCTGCCATCTAGAATTAGTGGGTTGTGTAATTGCTGGCTGCTGTTGTTGTTGATTCAAATTTGTTGTGTAGGTAAATTGATTATCCAAAACTTGCAAGGATTCTTTAACATAGCGTTATTGTTGTAATTCTTTTTATTTTTTTTCGTTTAATGTTGTATATTCATTTCTCTGGTTGTAATAGCCCCACATGTTGTTAGCGGGTTGTTGGGATAGCGGTTCTTCATGGTTTTCATTTTTTTTTTTGCAAAAGTTATTGGCTGCTGAAGGCTCATTTCTGGCAACACCGTTTTGTTGGTTTGCAACTTTAGATTTTATTTTTTTTTTTTATTTTTTTTATTTAATTAGGAATGTTTAAAAGAATTCTATCCAATTTTGTTTTTTAACACCAACTATAATTAATTTTTTTTTTTTAATATTTTTAATTAATTTTTCTTTTTATGCGGATTCAATTTTGTTTATTATCACAAAGTTTTTGTTTTATTGTTTGGCAATATCGCCATATTATGATTAAATAAAAAACACTCTTCGCTTTTGACTGTTGAATTAATAATATTCTTTATTTACAATTTATTCTTAAAGGTAAGTCTAAATATTTACATATGGAATATGCAATGCAAGCATATTCCCACAGTTAAGTTTGGCGTGTGTGGACATTATGGTATCCAATAACCATAAAGTTACTTTACTGAAGGTATAGTAACTTCGACTTATCAAACACACTACACTAACAAGCTCCAGCCGGTGAGATGTTGGTACAAATTCCAGAAGAACCATGGGCGACAGTCTGCGCAGACTTCGTCGGGCCACTTCCACGTTCAAAACACGGTAACAATACCCTTTTAGTTTTTGTTGACCGGTTTTCTAAGTGGGTTGAACTAATACCCCTCCGCAAAGCCACAGCGCAAGGTGTCGTAAAGGCCTTCAGGGAAAGAATTCTTGCATTTTTTGGAACGCCGAAGGTATTGATCACCGATAATGGTAGCCAATTTCAGAGTCGGGAGTTAAAAAAATATCTACAAGATATTGGCGTCCGACATCAGTTCACAGCCCCTTACTGTCCTCAGGAGAATCCTACAGAGAGAGATAATCGTACTATCAAGACCATGATTGCGCAGTTTTCCCGAAATGGGATGAGTACCTACCAGAAATTTCGTTGGCCATTAACACCAGTAGCTCCGAATCAATAGGATACAGCCCCGCCTATCTCGTTCAAGGTCGGGAACCCAGATTGCCTAAAGCTCTTTACGACGAGGTAGTCACCGGAACAGGTTCACTAAACCAAAGCCCAGAAGAAAAGGCAACTGAACTAAAAGAAATCTTCCAAATCGTCCGACAACAACTCGGCAAGGCAGCACAGGACCAACGACGTCACTACAACTTACGCAGACGACCATGGAAACCCAAAATAGGCGACACAGTTCTACTCCAGCAACATCCCTTATCAAAAGCAGTGGACAATTTTGCTGCTAAACTGGCTCCAAAATACGCTGGACCTTACGAAGTCATAAACTTTCCGTCTCCAGTTATCGTAAAACTTCGGGTCCGGGAAAACAACGAGATCAAGACAGCACATATAAGCGATATAAAATCATTCGTAGAAGAAGCCTCGTCATCGTCAGCTCAGTAACTCAACCAGGTCATTTATGTTCCCGAGGGGGGGATCATGTGTGAGGACAAAAGTCACACCTTCGTTTTTGTCCACACTATCGTATTATATATAAACATAATAAACCTTACCAACCCATATCAATTAAATGGCGACAATCGTAAACGCCATTAATAACAACCTCATAGTGGGATAACCTGTGGCTGATTTCTGTAACTCTCGAATCGAAAGATTTCTCGCATGAAACATGTGAAATGAAACAAAAACATTCTGAATCGGCACAAAAACTGACTTTTCTCATTTGACTGTTTCTGTAACTTTGTTTTGCGACAACTTTCCGCAAATTACGGTTTTTTCCAAAATTATTGGAATGATGCGAAAAAAACTGTTTCTGTAAAGTAATCGATCGAAAAGATTTGAATTTGAAGTGTCAAAAAAACTCACATTTAAAAACGGTGCGAGAGTTTAATAAAAAGAAATATATAAAATAAAAAAATAATAATTAATTCAAAATGGAGGAAAATAATAAGATAAAGTATTTGTTTTTTGTTTGTATTAATACTCAATTTCATATTTTTTTAGAAAAACCAACGAATCTCTAAAATGCAAAAGGAAAAATTAGTGGAGTATATGTTTTCTAATTTAGAGTTTGCAAGAGGACAATTTGGAGGAGTCAATTCCAACACTAATAGTAAAGATCAGTGGGAGTCACTTAGATTGATACTTAACTCAATGGGAGGCAGCGACAAGACAGTTGATCAATGGAAGAAGGTTGGTATTTTTATACATTTGCTTTTAAAGTAAGATTTTATAATTTAATTTATTTTAAGTGTTGGATTGACTTAAAAGCTGGCGTCAAAAAGCAATTGAGTGCCAGAAGAGCGTTTATGAACCGAACCGGTGGTGGAAGCTTTAATGATATATCGCGCGACCTTAATCCTCTGGAGGATTACATTTTACAAATCATTACAATCGATGCAGTTGATGGTGATGCACGCACCCCAGAATCGGGAATAGAAAATGTGGAAGAAATTGCTGCTCAAAATTCTGAACAAATTGACGTAAATTAAATGTTTAATTTAAAAATATTTAAATATTAAAAAAACAAACCAAATTTTTAGGTATCCATGGCATCGATCGAAATTTTAGATGACGAAAACATTCCCCCACCACCAAGAACTAAACGTATTGAAACACGAGCCCCAAAATCATCAACAACTACCGCTTCCAAATATAGCGAAGCTATAGATGAAGCTCGAAAAATGCAACTAGAGTTAATTGGCAAACTAGAACAATTCGAAAAACAAAATAATAAGCTGGAAAAGCAAAATGAAGAAATTAAAAAAAAAATAACTCAACTTGAGACTGCAGTAAATGAAATGTCCGTTTCCCACACGTACATAGAGGAACTTGATGAGGAATTTATAAACTCTCCATAAAAATGTATGTATATATGGTAGAGTACGTTTTTTAATTACTAATTTCGTTAAGTTTTCTGATATCATCACATTTCAAAAGGTTTTTACATCAATAGTTTTTTTTTAATTTCCGACCCCATCCCGTGCTTCTCAGAGGTTAAACACCCGGTTTTTACCCCATTTGTCTAAAGAGAAAAAACGTCTTAACTTATTGCAAATTTTATTTTCACCATTCGATACTAAAGTAAAAATTAGTGTTACATTTTTCTCAAGCTTCCAGACGGTTATAATAAGTTTCGATAAACCGCGGTAAAAATCTATGATCTCAAATTAAAGGATTTATCTTCTCTTTTTGGAACCTTGCGAAAAACTAATTTTTGCTGTAGAATCGAATGGTAAAATAAAATTTGCAATAAGTTCAGCTGTTTTTCTGCGTAGCAAAGAACAAAAGAGGAAAGAGTTGATAAAAATCGGCGTTAGTTTTTTTATTAATGCGAAAACCTTTTTAAAACTGATGATATAAAAAATCTGAATTTCAAAGTTTAATACATAAAGTACTGCTCAAAATTATAGCGCACTTAAAATTATTTTTTACAACTTATTGTTTCTATTCAAAATATCAAAAAACTGTCAAGTTTTTTTGTGTCAGTTAAACATTTTTATTCAAATTTATTTAATTAAAGTCACAATTCAGTTTTAAATAACATAATAAAAATATCGGAGGTGGTTTAATAAAAAAGTTTAATAAAAAAGTCTTAAATAGACTGTTCATAATTATAGCGCACTAAAAAAAATTAAGTCATTTAATGAAAAGTTGATCAAAATTTAAACACAGCCTGATGAAAAACTTGTCCCTTTAGCTTTTAAGGATACATTTAATCTTATTTGAAATCGATTAGACCGATTTGGAGCAGTCATTTATGGTTGCTTTCGATTAGATATCCTTCATAGGGCTGCTCAATTCACTTTTGTAGTTATTTGGTAGATTTAAGGGGCGCGATCGGTAGGAGACCCAATGTTTTCAATTGGGTTAATGTCTGGTGACTATTTTAATATCTTTTGTCCAATATAATTGCGGAAAATTGTTGTTTCCGAACCAGTCCGTCGAGAATTATGCCTTAAGACAGGGGGCATTGTCACTTTGAATGCAGGTCTGGGTCGATTCAGACCCAAATATTTGATCAAAATATGATGGAAATTCTTCGGAAATTGAATTGATATAGCTGCTAGCATTTAAAAGTCCTTCTCAAAAGAGTAATAAGGAGGTACCATGGGCTGTAAAACATTTGCATACGCTGACAGAACCACCACCACGTTGTGTGTTTGGCTGGAACCATTATGACTGATCCTTATCTTGCATTGTACATTGAAAAAATGAAAAAAGATCAACTAATTAGTTATTCGTCATGAATAAATTTTTATAATGAAGTAATAAATGGTTAAAATCCATCAGTTGTTCGATGTACAATGCAGGATTAGGATCAACCATATTGGTTCCAGCCAAGCGCACAACGTGGTGGTGGTTCTGTTAGCGTATGCAAATGATTTACAGCCCATGGTACCGGCTAATTACTCTTTAAAGAAGGACTTTCAACTGCTAGAAGATATATCGATTCAATTTCTGAAGTATTTTCTTCATATTTTGATCAAATATTCGGGCCTAAATCGACCCAGGCCTGCATTTCAAGTGATAATGTCCCCTGTCATAACGCGAAATTCTTAATGGACTGGTTCAGAAACAACAATTTTCCCCAATTATATTGGCCAAAAGATATTAAAACAGTCACCAGACATTAACTTAATTGAAAACCTTTGGTCTACTATCGATCGTGGCCCTTAAATCTACCAAATAACTATAAAAGTGAATTGATCAGCGCTGCGAAGGATATCTGGTGTAAATCAACCAAAAATAACTGCTCCAAATCGGTCAAATCTATTTCAAATAGGATTAAATGTATTTTGAAAGCTAAAGGAACAAGTATTTCATCAGGCTGTGTTTAAATTTTGACCAACTTTTCATTTAATGAATTATTTTTTTTTAGTGCGCTATAATTATGAACAGTCTATTTAAGACGTTTTTTATTAAACCACCTCTGATATTTTTATTATGTTATTTAAAACTGAATTGTGACTTTTATTAAATAAATTTGAATAAAAATGTTTAATTGACACAAAAAAACTTGAAATTTTTTTGATATTTTGAATAGAAACAATAAGTTGTAAAAAATAATTTAAAGTGCGCTATATTTTTGAGCAGTACTTTATATAGATATATATAATTTTATCTTTTTTTTTTTTTGTTGAACTGATTTTTTAAATTAGTATTTAAATTTATAAAGACTGTAATATTTCCTATTTTTTTTAGTTAATAAAAACACAATTTGGATAATATCTTTTTAAATATTTATTTTTGCGATATATTGTTTGTACGTTTTTTATATTTTGTAATTGATTAGACTAATTGTTTTAATTAACAAAAAAAGTCAACATAGCTAACAAAAAAGATCCAGCAAATATCGTTCCTCTTTTTTAAAATAAGTGGCAGGTTTTCGTTATAAGATTGCAGATATTACTTTGAGCTAGATTCTACTCAACAAAATAACTTTATTCTATTCGTTGTCGACATCAGTGTTTAATTATCCTTCAAAGAATTTCCTGCAAAATATAAATTAATTAATTAATTAATTAATTATTAAAATCGGTTATCTGGGTAGGAAAATATTTTAAGTTTTTAAAGGAAACAATTTTATATATTTTATGACCAGGGACAGGACCTTCATGCACTAAAAAACTATGTTTTAGGCGCCTAAAATATGCACTAAAAAGTGTTGAAATATGCACTAAAAATCTTAAAATATGCACTAAAAATCATAAATATCCACTTGTTTTTTACTTTTATTAAAAAAAGACATTTAATTTTAATTCAGTCTGGCATTTTAAGCTTAGATATGCATATATATAGTGCGTATAAAATGTTATTAAAAAAATAAAAATTATCTAAAAAAAATTAATAATTGCTTTAATACAAAAAAAAAAAATTATCAAAAAAAATCTTAAAAATAGCTAAAAATACTAAAAAACTAAAATTTATACAAAATATGACCTAAAAATATGCATTTATAGCGAAATAATAGCAAAATATGCAAAAATATGCATTTTAAGCAAAATATGCAAAAATATGCACTAACGAATCGATGCCATTTTAAAGCAAATTCTTTGATTCGCAAAGATATCTTGTTTATGCTGTTCTATGACCAAAGGGGAAAAACATGCATTTGCATGAAAGTCCTTTCCTTGTTTATGACTTTATGATACTTGCTTTTTCAAGTTACTTTTTCCAACATTTGTTAGGGTTTTTCTATAAATTAAAAACTTTTTTTTTTTTACTTTGAGCCAACACTCAGGGGATGCCCCCTACTAATGCAATGCATTGTGTTGGTATTAGGAAAATAGGTTATGAGGAGGAGGAAAGAGGGAGTAGTGTTTGTGGATATTTGATTTGAACTTTTCTAAATCGTAGCCGACTGGAAAGACTACTGCGGGGAGTTTATTCCACATACGGCTTGTTCGACTGTGAAACGAATTTTCTCTGTAATGCGTTGTGCGATACATTGGACAATCGACCACAAACGGATGTGATCTACTGGATAGACGAGTACTACGAGCATGCACCAGCGTCTCAGGGAAGAGTTCACCTATCTAAGCTGAACACTTACCGTGGTAATATCGATAGAACAATGACACACAACTAGTGTTTGGGAATTCCCGGACTTTTTAATTTCCCGGGAAACGGGAAATACGAAATTAATTTCCCGGGATTCCCGGGAATCCCGGAAAATTTTCATTATCAATATAAATCCATAAAAAATATTAAAATTTCACAAAATTGTTGCTTAAGACTGTTTTATTAGAAATAAACAATAGGTCTGTTTGTTTACTTTTTTTGCAGTAAAAGAGATTTTTTTTTTAAATTTTACTCAATATGTCGAAAACCCAAAAAAAGTAAAAAAACGGAAAGTAGTAAAAATAGTAAAATTTATTTATCATTCAAATTTTCAAAATATATATTAAAATTTTATTTTGAAGACATTTTTGGAATCTATACATTAAAGTAGAAGAAATTTTCTATAAACGCTAAAAATCACATTTAATCCACTTGGTAAAAGTTCAGGTCGATGAATTTCCTATGTTTCATTTATTAAACAAATATACAAAAATAAAAAAAAAACATAAAAAATTGTGTTTTTCTGGAGTTGTCTTAGTTTTTAAAGGTGGAACTTCCAACTGATCCGATCCCATGAGACATAAAGGTGGAACTTTCAACTGCTCCGATTTTATCCATCTCCGAACTTAACTCAGATTCTGATACACTTTTTTGTAAAGAAAAAGTCTCAGATTCTGAGACATTTTTTCCACAGAAAAAGTCTCAGATTCTAAGACTAGTTTTCTATAGAAAAAATGTCAGAATCTAAGACATTTTTTTTTTTTTAAAAATCGTATAATCTGAGACATTTTTTTCTCAGATTCTGAGACATTTTTTCTATAGAAAAATTCTCAGATTCTGAGACATTTTTTCTATAGAAAAATTCTCAGATTATGAGACATTTTTTCTATAGAAAAATTCTCAGATTCTGAGACATTTTTTCTATAGAAAAATTCTCAGATTCTGAGACTTTTTTTTCTATAGAAAAATTCTCAGATTCTGAGACTTTTTTTCTATAGAAAAATTCTCAGATTCTGAGACTTTTTTTCTATAGAAAAATTCTCAGATTCTGAGACATTTTTTCTATAGAAAAATTCTCAGATTCTGAGACATTTTTTCTATAGAAAAAGTTTCAGATTCTGAGACATTTTCTCTATAGAAGTAGTCTCAGATTCTGAGACATTTTTTCTATAGAAAAAGTCTTAGATTCTGAGACATTTTTTCTATAGAAAAAGTCTCGGATTCTGAGACTTTTTTCTATAGAAAAAGTCTCAGATTCTGAGACATTTTTTCTATAGAAAAAGTCTCAGATTCTGAGACATTTTTTCTATAGAAAAAGTCTCAGATTCTGAGACATTTTTTCTATAGAAAAAGTCTCAGATTCTGAGAAATTTTTTCTATAGAAAAAGTCTCAGACTCTGAGACATTTTTTCTATAGAAAAATTCTCGATTCTGAGACATTTTTTCTATAGAAAAAGTTTCAGATTCTGAGACATTTTCTCTATAGAAATAGTCTCAGATTCTGAGACATTTTCTCTATAGAAATAGTCTCAGATTCTGAGACATTTTTTCTATAGAAAAAGTCTTAGATTCTGAGACTTTTATTCTATAGAAAAAGTCTCAGATTCTGAAACATTTTTTCTATAGAAAAAGTCTCAGATTCTGAGACATTTTTTCTATAGAAAATGTCTTAGATTCTGAGACTTTTTTCTATAGAAAAAGTCTCAGATTCTGAGTCATTTTTTCTATAGAAAAAGTCTCAGATTCTGAGACATTTTGTCTATAGAAAAAGTCTCAGATTCTGAGACATTTTTTCTATAGAAAAAGTCTCAAATTCTGAGACATTTTTTCTATAGAAAAAGTCTCAGATTCTGAGACATTTTTTCTATAGAAAAAGTCTCAGATTCTGAGACATTTTTTCTATAGAAAAAGTCTCAGATTCAGAGACATTTTTTCTATAGAAAAAGTCTCAGATTCTGAGACATTTTTTCTTTAGAAAAAGTCTCAGATTCTAAGACATTTTTTCTATAGAAAAAGTCTCAGATTCTGAGACATTTTTTCTATAGAAAAAGTCTCAGATTCTAAGACATTTTTTCTATAGAAAAAGTCTCAGATTCTGAAACATTTTTTCTATAGAAAAAGTCTCAGATTCTGAGACGTTTTTTCTACAGAAAAAGTCTCAGATTCTTAGACATTTTTTCGATAGAAAAAGTCTCAGATTCTGAGACATTTTTTCTATAGAAAAAGTCTCAGATTCTGAGACATTTTTTCTATAGAAAAAGTCTCAGATTCTGAGACATTTTTTCTATAGAAAAAGTCTCAGATTCTAAGACATTTTTTCTATAGAAAAAGTCTCAGATTCTGAGACATTTTTTCTATAGAAAAAGTCTAAGATTCTGAGACATTTTTTCTATAGAAAAAGTCTCAGATTCTGAGACATTTTTTCTATAGAAAAAGTCTCAGATTCTAAGACATTTTTTCTATAGAAAAAGTCTCAGATTCTGAGACATTTTTTCTATAGAAAAAGACATTTTTTCTTTAGAAAAAGTCTCAGATTCTAAGACATTTTTTCTATAGAAAAAGTCTCAGATTCTGAGACATTTTTTCTATAGAAAAAGTCTCAGATTCTAAGACATTTTTTCTATAGAAAAAGTCTCAGATTCTGAAACATTTTTTCTATAGAAAAAGTCTCAGATTCTGAGACATTTTTTCTACAGAAAAAGTCTCAGATTCTTAGACATTTTTTCGATAGAAAAAGTCTCAGATTCTGAGACATTTTTTCCATAGAAAAAGTCTCAGATTCTGAGACATTTTTTCTATAGAAAAAGTCTCAGATTCTGAGACATTTTTTCTATAGAAAAAGTCTCAGATTCTAAGACATTTTTTCTATAGAAAAAGTCTCAGATTCTGAGACATTTTTTCTATAGAAAAAGTCTAAGATTCTGAGACATTTTTTCTATAGAAAAAGTCTCAGATTCTGAGACATTTTTTCTATAGAAAAAGTCTCAGATTCTAAGACATTTTTTCTATAGAAAAAGTCTCAGATTCTGAGACATTTTTTCTATAGAAAAAGTTTCAGATTCTGAAACATTTTTTCTATAGAAAAAGTCTCAGATTCTGAGACATTTTTTCTATAGAAAAAGTCTCAGATTCTGAGACATTTTTTCTATAGAAAAAGTCTCAGATTCTGAGACATTTTTTCTATAGAAAAAGTCTCAGATTCTGAGACATTTTTTCTACAGAAAAAGTCTCAGATTCTTAGACATTTTTTCGATAGAAAAAGTCTCAGATTCTGAGACATTTTTTCTATAGACAAAGTCTCAGATTCTGAGACATTTTTTCTATACAAGAAGTCTCAGATTTTGAGACATTTTTGCTATAGAAAAAGTCACAGATTCTGAAACATTTTCCTGTAGATAAAGTCTCAGATTCTGAGCCATTTTTTCGTGCCAACTTAAATAGGGTAGCACTTTTTTACTGTATCAAGTCTTCCGCAGACGGAAAGACAGTTATCGTTGCACATGGAATGACGAAGTGGGTATATACCCTCATACTGTGGTTGGAGGATATAAAATTGTGTTTTTCTAGCACTATTTTGGTTCTTCGAGGGAAATCTTTCCGATTTTGCCCGTTTATAAACAAAACCTTTCCAGTAATATATGTATGACATACCATATTTGTGCCTTCAGCGGTCTAGCCATTGGCTTGGACTTATTCATAATGTCTACAAACGGACGGACATCGCTAGACGGTCTAAAGATTTTCTTGTTAATTATGCACATGTATCCGACTGCATATTTATTTGGATTTATTGTTGTTTTTCATCTAGAATAGATTATGCTTTTTATTATCTTTTGTTTCAAAATATTTTTTTTGTAAATATAAAAATTTGTCAATAATTTTTTTTTGACATAATTTCCACACTTACGCATTGAAATATTTCCGGTAAATTGTAGTAAAAATAAAGTAAAAGAGAAATAAAATTTCTCTTAAATTGATTACTACATTTACTATTTTTATGTGTACTCGAACGGTTTTTGAGCAAAAGTAGTAAATTGAGTAAAAAATAGTAAATTGTAGTAGGTAAACAAACAAAGCTAATATGTGTACAACTAATTAAAACACAAAAAACAATTAAAAGCTGCACTCTACACCTTTTCCAATTGAAATTCAGAAAAGATCAATTGTAATTCAGAAATCCCAATTGAAATTCAGAAAAGATCAATTGTAATTTAGAAATCCCAATTGAAATTCAGAAAAGCACAATTGAAATTCAGAAATCATAATTGAAATTCAGAAAAGCCCAATTGAAATTCAGAAATCACAATTGAAATTCAGAAAAGCCCAATTGAAATTCAGAAATCGCAATTGAAATTCAGAAAAGCCCAAAAATTCAGAAATCACAATTGAAATTCAGAAAAGCCCAATTGAAATTCAGAAAAGACCAATTGAAATTCAGAAAAGAACAATTGAAATTCAGAAAAGCCCAATTGAAATTCAGAAAAGCACAATTGAAATTCAGAAAAACCCAATTGAAATTCAGAAAAGCACAATTGAAATTCAGAAAATCACAATTGAAATTCAGAAAAGCACAATTGAAATTCAGAAAAGCATAATTGAAATTCAGAAATCTTAATTGAAATTCAGAAAACCCAATTGAAATTCAGAAATCGTAATTGAAATTCAGAAAAGCCCAATTGAAATTCAGAAAATCACAATTGAAATTCAGAAAATCACAATTGAAATTCAGAAAAGCCCAATTGAAATTCAGAAAAGCACAATTGAAATTCAGAAAAGCACAATTAAAATTCAGAAAAGCACAATTGAAATTCAGAAAAGCACAATTGAAATTCAGAAAAGACCAATTGAAATTCAGAAAAGCACAATTGAAATTCAGAAATCGTAATTGAAATTCAGAAAAGCCCAATTGAAATTCAGAAAATCACAATTGAAATTCAGAAAATCACAATTGAAATTCAGAAAAGCCCAATTGAAATTCAGAAAAGCACAATTGAAATTCAGAAAAGCTCAATTGAAATTCAGAAAAGCACAATTGAAATTCAGAAAAGCCCAATTGAAATTCAGAAAATCACAATTGAAATTCAGAAAAGCCCAATTGAAATTCAGAAATCGTAATTGAAATTCAGAAAAGCCCAATTGAAATTCAGAAAAGCACAATTGAAATTCAGAAAAGCCCAATTGAAATTCAGAAAAGCCCAATTGAAATTCAGAAAATCACAATTGAAATTCAGAAAAGCCCAATTGAAATTCAGAAATCATAATTGATATTCAGAAAAGACCAATTGAAATTCAGAAATCACAATTGAAATTCAGAAAATGTAAACAAACCAATTATGAGTCACCACCAGTGTTGCCACCAACAAAATCGTAAATTACACATGGGTCATGCCAAAATTACACATGAAATCACAAATTACACATGGATCATGCCAAAATTACACATGGTTTTTTTTTGGAAATTTTCAAAATATAACGGTTTACCAAAGTCTGATTTTTACTGCCCGAGTAAAAAAGTTCCTATATAGTTGTATATTGTTTAGGGACAAACCTTTAAGTTCCTTTTGGGTCCAATAAATAATAACACTTTTTATTTGTAGTTTTTAGATTTGGTTTTATTTGTTATGTAAAATGTATTGTTTTGTATTGTAAATGTTTTATTATAAATTTGATGTTAGTTTTATTTTGTAGTTCACTGTATTTTTTATTCTTTTAATATTTGTTGTTGTTAGTAAATGTTGTAGAATTTGTTTTATGTAGTTGCGTATTGTTTCACGTCACAAACTTGAGTGTCGGTTGCTACCGTGGAGTTGTGTATTGATGCTTAATCAATTTGCATATTGAAAAAGCAACAATAACAATAGCACATTCCAATGTGAGAGTCATTATGCTGTACCGTTGTTTAGTACAGTGGGTGTCAATTGCATAAGGGCACAGTGCGGGTCATTAGTTTAGAGCCATCTCTAAACATTCTCCCCCCCATGAGTCGGTGTGATTTACCATAAGACTTGTAGCCGGAGGTTGTGGATTCCAGTTATGGCTTGGTGATAATGGTTCTGTGGAAGAGTCAACTAGAAATATAGAACAAAATAAAGGGTTAAAATGTTCAATATATAATAAGTTGAAAATATGCAATTTTGATGCGGTGTATGTTGCAAATGAATTGACAGTGACTTCAAAAATTGTGTCGGCATTTGTGGTCTTTTGATTTGTTGTTGGGTACGAAATTAATCCATTGACTTTAAATTGTTGTTGTTGATATTTCTGCTTGTAGGGTTTCTGATGTTGAAATTTTCTTTTTCGGGAAAATTAATTGCTGATGAATTTGAAAATTTTCCAGCAGTTGGCTAGGGTCAGATGATGTTGTTTCAGATCTGGTCCAGCTCTAATCCTTGTTGAAGCACCATGCAGAATGAGTCGAAGGGTCAATGGGTAAGAGTCAGAATGGTCATCACTAGCGAAGAAATAGGGTCGGGTCATAAGTAGATTTCCAAATTGTTGTAAAATTCGATGGGAAGATTCCATGATGAAACGAGTTGATTTTGATGTATTAGGGTGCAAAATGAAATATTTGTATGCCATAATAACGAACGCTCCAATAAATAAATCAAAATAATTTAAAAGATTTTTTTAAAATCGCAGATTTAAAATCATTTGTTGCTGGGGAATTTTGTAGTGGCCATCGATTTTTCGGAAATGCTGCAAAATGTGATCCAATTTGTTTCGGGTTGCGTGATGAATTTTTTGAATATTTTCGCCTGAATTTTCTGGTTTTGTGTAAATTTATAGAGTGCCCGTTTTGAGTCCCAACTTTTTGTAAAGTGTTTTGAATTCCGGCGAGATTTGATATTTTTGAGTCTTTTGAAGATTTTTGTTGACTTGTTGGCAACATTTTCTCAATTGCAGACTTCTGGAAAACGTTTGGGTCATTACGGGTCCTTTTGTTCGAAAAAAATCCAGGAACTTTTTGAAGTTGAGTCAATTGGGTATCTGATTTATGTGAATCTGATTTTTGACTTTCGTGGCTGACGCTTTTTGTTTTGGGTTGACGATTACTTGAAGAATCAATTTGTAAATTTTTTGTTGATTTATGTTGAGTAAGTTTTGTTTTAATTGGGTATGAGTAAGTTGTAAGTTGTTTTGATGTTTTTGTAGATTTGTTTGTTAAATGTTTGTAATTGGATGTAGAAGTTGATGTTGTGATTGTTGTAGATTCATTTTTGTTGAGTTGGGTAAGTAAGTTTTTTCTTGTAGATTGTAAGTTATTTTTTGTATGGGTTACCTCTGATCTCGAAATCGGATTCGAGATTTTCTCCGCCCTCGAAAAGCGTGTATCAGCTCGTAGAATGGGTCCACCAACAATCCAGCCAAATTTAGTTTTCTGCGCCAATAGGGATCCAATCGATCGCATAGGGGTCATCTTGCAATAAATCGAGGGGCCTATGTCCAGGCCAATGAGTAAATCAATTAAACGGCCTTCAGAAAATTGTGGGTCAGCTAGAGTTAAATCTGCAACTTTATTGAAGAGGCTGGTGTTGAGTTGTTGTGGTGGTAAACTAGAAGGAAGGGTCTTTAGTACTGGGGCCCAAACGTCTAATTTAAAGGTAGGGTCTACCCGGGAACAGAGAGTAAAAGAGCATGTTTGCGTAGAGGTTTCTTGTAAAGTTTGACTCAAGCCTGATATGTGTACTATTTGTTGTTTTGTGGGTAGTTTCAAACGATTTTGTAATTTATCCGAAATGAATGTTGACTGGGATCCAGGGTCGATGATAGCTCTTGCCTCGAATCGCTGTCCATTATTTTCAATTTGTACCATTGCTGTGAATAATAATGTGTCTCGTTCATTTCGGGTCGGTTGGAACTGCTTTTTATGAAATAGGGTCAAGGAGGTGAAGCTAGGAATTGCTTGATTTGGAGTGGACTGTATTAAATGGGTCTGCGCTGCAGCACTTGTACTTGGGCGTACTTCAGCACTTTCATGATTTGAATTTAAAGACTGGGTATTAGGTCCCTTATGCAACAAAGTGTTGTGTCTTTGGTTGCAAAGTCTACAATTAAATTTGCTTTTGCAATCCTTGACGCCGTGATTTGTAAAAAGGCAGTTAAAACATGAGTTGGTTGCTTGAACAACGTGAATTCTGTCATTTACGTTGTGCTCTAAAAACTTGGGGCAAAAACGTAATGAATGGGTCTCTGTGCAAAGTTGGCAGCTGTAGTGTACTTCATTACGAATACCATTTGAAGAAAATTGTTGACTGTTGTTGGTTTGAGATGGTTGGGTGCGTTTCCGAGATTGTGGGAAATTAACCTGATTGGGTTCAGGCTGGCTTAATTGTGGATTTAGGGTTTTGATATTTGCGACGGATTCCAAAGTCTTGAATTTGTGCGTCAGAAATTTGTCGAATGAGTTCCAAGTTGGAACTTTGGCGCAATCTTCGCGAGAGTCTTCGAAATCTTGAACGAGGGTCCGTGGAAGCTTTTGTGAACAAATATGAATCAGAAATGATTCCCAGGTTGTGGTGTCAATATTTAAACTAGCGAGGGTCGTTTTACAATCGTTAATTGTTCGTTGTAATTTTTTAAGTGACGCTCCTGAGTCTATTGTAACCTGGGGTAAATCAAGAATAATTTTATATTGTTCGATGACTTGCATCCAGGTGTTCTCGTACCGATCGAATAAATTTTTCCACGCAATCGTGAATCCATCATTTGTTAACGGGACATGAGAAATTATGTCTCGGGCTTCGCCTCCCGTTTTTTGTGTCAAGTGAAATAATTTTTCCACATTACTAAGTTTTGGATTGTTTTTGTAGATTGCGGTGAATAAATCCCTAAAACTAGGCCATAATTTGTAATCCCCGTAAAATGTGTCTGTGTCGCAGGGTGGCAATCTTAAATATGAAACGCTATCAATTTGTTGTGGTTGTGTTGCAACTATGGTAGTGCGTTCTAAATTTTCTTCTGTGGCAGTAAGGGTCGTAATTTCATCATTTAGTGAAGCGATACACCGTTTGTATGCTTGCATTGCGATATTATACCGATCTCTAATATATGCTTTTCCTACTGGCTTGTTGTCCTTGTCCACTATATTATCTTGGTCCATGGTGTCCTCATATAAGCGTCTCATTGGGGTCCACATTGTGTCTAATTCTTGTTTTAAAATTCTAAAAGCATGAATGTTGTCATCTAAATTAGCTTCGGCGTGAGCAGATTCAAAATGAAGTACGTCTTCGGTACGATTCATGAATTTTTCGAACGACATTTTGTAGATTTTTTCGGCAAAATTGATAAATGAGAAGTAAGAGGGTCAATTTATGCCAGATGTGGGTCAAATTTTTCCGTACTAGTGAAAATTATCTCGAAATGATACAAGGAGTCAGTAACTTTCATAAAAAGGTATTTTTCCTTATCCAAAAAATGTCCCCAGAAAGTTGATAAGAAATTATGAGATGGCAACTCTACGATTTTTCGGCAGCAAAAACTAGAAGCCGTAATTTGGATCAAATTAGGTAAAAATTTTCAAAAAGTTGTTTTTTGATCTTCCCCGGAAATTGTCCAAATTGTGTGGATGTGGCAACTCTACGTTGAAAAACAGCAAAATCCCGAAGATATATCAAGGGTCATAAAGGGTTGTTACGAAATTTCTTTAAATTTGCTTTATATGTTTATTTCCCAAGAAATTGTTAAAAACGGGTAGATGTGGCAACTCTGCTGTCAAATTGGCAAAATTTTGAAGAAGGGTCGAGGGTCTTGCGAAAATAGTTTCAATTTTTTCCAAAATTGAGTTAAATATTTTTCCCAAGAAATGTTTTAAATAGTTTGGAGATGGCAACCCTACTATTTTCCAACAACCGCAACAAAAAATAAATTATAAAGGGTCATGTATAAAAATCCACAAATTGTTATGTGTCAAATATATGATGAGTGACCAAATTTGATTTTTTGCCCTTTATTGGTTTTTATTTTTCGTTCACACTAAATCTCATTTCTACTTACATGAGTCAGTGTATGTAATTTTTTGTGTGGAGTCTTCTTCGCTGCTTTTGATCTTGACTGCTGTGTTGATCTCTGCTTGTATGCTGTCGGCAGAGTTGTGGGTGATGCTGCTGTGTTGATGAAAACAATGATGATGATGCTTACTGCTGGTATTGATGATTATGATGTTTAGAGTCTTTATTTTTTGTAAATTTTTGGAATTTTTATTCCGTTATTCTTTTTTATAAAATTTATGCAAAATTTTAAGGGTCAGTTCAATGACAAATTTTGCAATTATTTTAGGGTCTCACTTTTTTTTATAAAATTGTTCAGAAATTTTAATTGTTTTTGTAATCGTTTGATTTTTTTTTTTTTTTGTTAACCACTGTGTCTGTAGGTTTGCACTTGTTGTAATTGTAATTTTATGTTTGTACACTTGTAGTTAATTTTTTGTTTAGTTAAATGTTTTTGAATGTTCACCAAATATTTTTAAAACTTTTATTTAAATGTTGTTAGTGTCACTTTTTTAATTTTTATTGTTAAGAACTTTTTTGTTAAGGGTAGGGTGTCTCACTAAATTTTTCACTTTCACTTGTTATCCGGTTCGCGAGGACCAAATGTTTAGGGACAAACCTTTAAGTTCCTTTTGGGTCCAATAAATAATAACACTTTTTATTTGTAGTTTTTAGATTTGGTTTTATTTGTTATGTAAAATGTATTGTTTTGTATTGTAAATGTTTTATTATAAATTTGATGTTAGTTTTATTTTGTAGTTCACTGTATTTTTTATTCTTTTAATATTTGTTGTTGTTAGTAAATGTTGTAGAATTTGTTTTATGTAGTTGCGTATTGTTTCACGTCACAAACTTGAGTGTCGGTTGCTACCGTGGAGTTGTGTATTGATGCTTAATCAATTTGCATATTGAAAAAGCAACAATAACAATAGCACATTCCAATGTGAGAGTCATTATGCTGTACCGTTGTTTAGTACAGTGGGTGTCAATTGCATAAGGGCACAGTGCGGGTCATTAGTTTAGAGCCATCTCTAAACATATATAATTTTATAAACATCATATATGATTAAATAGAATTATATAGAATTTGATGCGAAAAATGAGTCGATAAAACTATATAAAATTTGATCAATGTTTCTTATATTTTGATAAATTTTTTATATAATTTTATGCGAAATTTGGACCTCTATTTTTATATAATAATAGCAAAATTATATAATCAGATGTAATTATATAAAAATATATAAAATTGTATAAAACTGTATAAAACTATATAAACCCAGCAAAAAAAAATCGAAGTAGTTCAAAACGAAGTAGACTTAAACTACATAAAAAGTAGCAGTTAGTGAATATTTTTTGTTGCAAAAAAAGTAGTTTAAAATAACATCCAAATATGTCAATAAGAAGGAAAATAATATAGATTCCACTACTTTAGAACTCTATAGTCGAAATGAGTTTTTTTTAAATATTTTTCAAACGTAATGAAAAGAAGATTTTTATTTAAATTTATTTAATAGAGTTTTAGTCTAAACTATAGTTTTATATATAATTGAAAGGCAAAAAGTTAATATTTAATAGGTTAGAATTCCAGGAATAAATCTTAAATTTGGTGCAAACTGATTTTGTTTTTATACCTTTACCTATAGTATAGGGGGTACACTCACTTTGTCATTCCCCATAAAGAGAATCGTCGCCTAAAATGCAAAGCAAAGTGACAAAACTTTTTTAAAAATTAAGTTATTGATTGTGATGCATTGTGTTAAAATATATGACTCCACAAAGTTTTAGTTCTCTATGGTCAAAAAGTACAAGTTTTACAATCGAAATTCAAAAATATAATATAAAATTATCAAAATGTGATTTGCTAGTTGTGATACACTTCATCAACTGAAACCATTTCCAAAAATTCAGACCTATCCGATGAATAATCACGTGTACAGAAAATAAAAAACATTTCTTTAGTTCATTTTGGTAAAAAAAAGTTCACGCACCAAATGCAATTTCTAAAACTTCCCCAGGAATATTCTTTTTTTTTAACTTTTATATTATACCCTCAAATAATAATTATTTAAAAAATACACTACTGACCATTTGGAATAATATTGATGCGACTGGGCCGCGACCAGTGAAGCAAGCCGATGCAAAATTTTCAGCGGCGGCTGAAGAACAAAAATTTTCGGCGGCGGCGGCGTTTCGGCTGCGCGCCGCGTTTTTTTTAGAACAGCGCGGCTGAAAAAAAAATTCGGCTGCGCCGCTATTGTACAGTGAAAAACGGTTTAAATCTAGGCATATTAATCAGGATACCCTACCGAACAAGTGGTCGATCAATTAATGGTTTAATTACCATTTTTTGGAGTTATGGTAACAAGTAAGAAAATTATAGTGGGTCAAGACCGACCTTATACCCTACACCAGTGTTTTCAGGAAAATGTGTCCGAAGTCCAAACATGAACCGATTGGATCTATATTTTGTGACATCTCTAATTAGTGCACAAACTTAATTTGAGTCCAAGAATGGTCTATTTACACCGCTAACAAGCTTTTTTTCGGTTTGAAATCTTAGTTTTTAGTTTAGATATCGCCATTTTATGTTTTTTAAAAAAAAATTCACAACTTTTAAAAAATTTACTAAAGTAGTGAAAAAAACTTTCTTAAATCTTAGAAGATAAATGTGATAAACTAATGGGTAGAAAGTTTCCAAACTTTTCTAAATTTATAAACTTTTAGTTAAATTTTACTAAATTGTGATAAAATTTATGAACTATTTTGAAGAAAATAGTATCCCAAAATTAAGTTAGCTCTTTTGTTAGTGTGGGGACAACAAGTAGAAATGGTAAGATTTCTTTATAATTTGGAATCCAAATATATGATTACAAAATATGTTATTTTTGGGGTATTTATTTATTCACATGCTAAATTTCAAAAGGATACCTGTTAAATTACGGGTATAAAAGTAATGTTAGCCAGATTTGCGGGGCGTTTGCATGGGGGCTAGGTCAAAACATGGACCGATTATTTTTTTTAATTTCAAG
Source organism: Pegoplata infirma (assembly GCA_963921195.1). Taxonomy (NCBI): domain Eukaryota; kingdom Metazoa; phylum Arthropoda; class Insecta; order Diptera; family Anthomyiidae; genus Pegoplata; species Pegoplata infirma. The sequence goes on along the minus strand of OY992536.1, from coordinate 140,714,403 downwards.
AGGCTTCTTCCTTGGGAATAAGGAAGCATAAATTTAATTTCAGTCAAATCAATTGATTGTTGCGACCTGTATCGTGCTCACTATGTTTACATGGACGGACATCGCTAAATCGACCCAGAAAGTGATTCTAAATCGATCGCTATACTTGAAGTTTGGTTTAGGACCAATATTTCGGATAGTTACAGACATTAAGACAAACTCATAATACCATGTACTTGAGATGGGCACATGAGCAGATTTGTGCGTGATTCACGCTTGAGTGTGACTGAAACTCAATTTTACTCAAGTGGTTGTGAGTGAGTGGAAAAAAAATTGCGTGAGTGAGTTTGCGTGAGTCGTTTTTTTTGCGTGCTTTATTTTCTCTTTATATTTTCTTTCATTCCAAAAAAAGCAATTTTTTTTTTATAAAAAAAAGTTTCGTGAGTGTGAGTGTGAGTGAAATTTGTGTGAGTACTCGTGAATGTGAGTCAAAATTCACTCACGCGACCATCTGTACCCTGTACCATAGAGTGGTGTAGGCATAAGCGTATCTAGGCCATTATTCTGGGGTGGGTAAAAGCCCCCCCCCCCCTTCCGAACAAAAAAAATTAAAACAAAACTAAAAAACATACATATAACACGAAATCACAAAAAAAGCATTTAAAAAAATTAAAGTTAACTGCTATTTTCGTTAAAAATATATAAACATTAACACTACTCTACACGGTTTTTGCACAGACATGTTGGATACATTTTCTAATTTTTTTGGCCTCCTAAACACGAATCTGTCATCAGAAAAGTTGTATCGAATCGCCTTCTCGATATATAGGCATTTTCATTTTTTGTGGACTAAGCGCTCAAAACGAAATTTTTTTTTAATATTGAAAAAGTTTTTTTTTTTTTTGTTAAATACTTTATTATCTGGATTATTGAATCTGCCTATTCTTGGCCTAACAATAAGTGTATAAATCTTACAAAACTAACTTAAATACTAGTTACTCCCTAGGAGCCATTTTGAAGAACGGGCCTCTAAATTAAATGGGCGGTAAGTCAGCACGTTGCAGTCTGGTGTGCGTTTGGGTTCGAGTAAGGGCTCTCGCCAATGTATTTGGGTGGTTCCTGAGCTTTTCAACGTATTTCGTTCTGATGTCCACAAACTCTTCTCTTACAAACGGAATATTTAAGTCCTGGTGAATGTTGATATTTCTGACGTACCAGGGAGCTCCCGTAATGATCCTCAGAATTTTGGATTGTGCCCTCTGTATAAGCTCAATATTAGACATACTGGCTGTACCCCACAGTTGGATACCATAAGTCCATATTGGTTTTATAATACAATTATACAGGATGACTTTAGAGTCAAGGCTTAGCTTTGATTGCTTATTAGTAGTAATTAGCCAATGTAGTTGGCAGGCTTTTAGCTTCATATGAAGCCTCTTGGCTTCTAAGTGTTTTCGCCATGTAAGACGTCTGTCCAAGTGAATACCAAGGTATGTAACACTCTCAGACTGTGGGATAATTACACCATTTAATGAGACAGGGGAACAAGACCCCATTCTAAGTGTAAACGTAACGTGCTTGCTCTTAAGTTCATTTACTTTAATCCGCCAGTTCTTGAACCACGTCTCCACAGCTGTAAGATGGTTGTTAAGTCTCAAGGAGGCAACATATGGGTCTGAGTGAGTGCTTATTAAAGCAGTGTCATCCGCAAATGTTGATGTTGTAATATGTTCAGATATCGGCAAGTCTGACGTAAATATGAGATAAAGAACAGGGCCGAGAACACTTCCTTGAGGAACACCTGCATTCATTTTATAATCAGAAGTTGTAGTTTCTTGATATTTCACCCTGAAGTAGCGATTAAGAAGGTAAGACTCTAAAAGTTTGTGTGTAATAGTTGGTAGGTGATATTTTATTTTATATAAAAGACCCTCGTGCCATACTTTATCGAAAGCCTGAGCGACATCCAGAAAAACGGCAGAACAATATTTTTTTTCTTCAAAGGCTTTCCTAATCTCGCAAGTTATGCGGTTCACTTGCTCTATGGTTCCATGCTTTTCACGAAAGCCGAACTGATGAGCTGGAATACTGTTTGAACTTTCGATAATTGGAAGAATCTTTTGAAGAAAAACCTTCTCAAACAGCTTTGATAGGCACGGAAGTAAACTTATAGGTCTGTATGACGAAGTTAAAGTTAAATCTTTTCCAGGCTTGGGAATCATTTTGATTTGAGAAATTTTCCATATGTCCGGAAAGTAACCTATTTGCAAGATCGCATTAAATATTTTCGTTAGAACTTCAACCGCTATAAATGGTAGGTTTTTTATCATGTTTGGTGTGACTAAGTCATACCCAGGCGCTTTCTTTGGGCTGAGCTGCGTACGTATAATTGTCTCAACATCTTGGGCGTAAAACCATGTATTACCTAAGTTGTGATCCAAATGCAGAGGCGGATCTGGGAGTGTAAAATCATTTTCTGCCAAGTTTGGCTCAAATACAGTTCTTAAATGTTCAGCAAATGAGTATGCTTTCTCCTCTTCACTGCGTGCCCAATTGCCACATTGCTTTCTTAGCGGTGGTTCGCCCTCTACCGGTGCTTTAATTTTAGTAGCTTTCCAAAGTGAATAGTTCCCTGAACTTTTATGCGATAAACTTTCCAAAAAAAGTTAATATTGAAAATGTTAAAGTTATTCATATTTTTATTTATTTGAACTTGGTCCACAAAAATTAAAAATGGCTATATCTCGAGAAGGCGATTTGATACAATTTTTTGGTGTCAGATTCGTTTTTAGGAGGCAAACATTTTTAGGAAATGTGATTTAATCTTCTTTTTTTAATTTTAACAAAAAAATCATAAAAATTGGTACGAACAAATGTATGAAAAATATATTCAAATTTGGTTCAATATTTTGACTTCTTTTGCAAATATTTCAGGATATACTTAATGGATTTTAGATTTTCTTTTTATTGGAGTGTCTACTTAACACTATCTGTTTTGAACAGGAAATTTCTTGCAAACTTCGGATACTTATAAGGATATAACCATAAAAAGGATATTTTGAACTTCCTTATAATATCCTGATGGTTTCCTTGATCGTACCGATTCCGGATTTCTTGCAAAAGTTAGGTAATTTTATTGGGAATTTGAATAAAAAAGATATGAATAACTTTTACATAAACTTTTCAAATATTAAAACATTTTCGGATTTTGCGTAAGATTTTATATTGAAAATAAACGCAAAGTGCCGTGGATCGCAAATTTTTTTTTAATTTGTAAACAAGAGTTATTATTTCTCAGAAATAATAAGGACTCAAACCGAACCTATACCTATTAAATTATAAAATATAAAGCCCAACAATATAAAACACAAATAAAACAGACAATTAAAATTCAGCAATGGCAATTAAATTTGAGAAAAGTTTAGTTGAATTTCAAATGAAATATAGAAAAAAGTATTGAAACCTAGAAATTTCATTTGAAATTTGGAAAAGGCCAATAGTCATTCAGAAATTGTAATTCTCTATTAGTTTTTCTGAGAATGCGAACTTTTTAATTTCAGTTGTGATTTCTATATTTTAATTGGACTTTTTGAATTCCAATATGACTTTTAGAAATTTTAATATCCAAATGGAACAAAATTGAGGAATATGCTCTTTTTAATTTCAAAACCGCCAAAATCGGCTGGAGTTTGAGCCGCCGATCAGCCGATGATATCGGCGGCGGCGCGGCTCGTGGAAAAATATCGGCTTAGCGACTCAGCCGTCAGCCGCGCCGACCGGCTTGCTTCACTGGCCGCGACCTTACACAGTTAATTGCAATTGTTCTACTCATTACAAATCTGGTCTCCAAACTTTTCCATCACATCAAGTTTTTGGGAAATGTATGTCACAGTTAAATAAATATAATAAAAAAATCGCCGTTTTGTTAATTTTTGCCAAATCATAGCGGATGAACCCGATATGATAGCGACTAAAAGCGACTTAAAGCTTTAACATTGCTCTTAAGGACTCTGAACTCTTTGATCAGTCGCCTAAACCCACCAATTGTCTCTCAATGATGTCTTGTTCCCAAAAAACTATTTTTACAAATCATATAAAAAAAAACATTCGAATGGAACGCCACCTTATAGTAGAAGGCTTATAAACATGAATACAATTATTCTCCTGGTCACAAGTCCGGTCTCCATACTTTTTAAGGGTGAAGCTCAAACATTGCTCTTAAAGACGTATAATTTAATTCATCAGTCGCTTCAACCTTTGGAGCACCAATTGTCTTTTATTAAGGTGTTTTCCCCCAAAAACTTTTTTTTGATATGACATCATTGAAATACAATTGGTGCCCAAAAAGTTAAGGGGACTGACCAAATGAGTTCTGCATCTTAAAGAGGAAAGTTTTAGATTAACCCTCGACTTAGTTTGAAGTCGTCATCACATCGGGTTCATCCACTATTAGTTTCCAAAAATGCCCAAAACGGCGATTTTTTTGAATTTTGACCACAATTTTCTTAAAAACCAGATGTGATGGAAAAGTGTGGAGACCGGATTTTTGGCCTGCAGAACTAATGTAATCAAGTGTATAAGGTCACGTCCCAGTCGCATTTTCGATGTTTAGTAATGTTATTAGAACATTGGCATCGTCAGAATCGCTTACTAAACCTACTTCCTAATGAATTCTAAAAATACACTTTTTAAGTAGTGCAAAAATGCTCTTAAATAGTGATCTTAAAGATGCAATTAAAATTTACATACAAAAACTTAAACTATGACAACAGTATGAGTACTACTTTATATGTACTTAAAAAATGTAAAAAAAAACTACTTATTTTGCGCGACACCGCCATGTTAAATTCACTAGAGTTTCAGCAAAGTTAGAACTACTTTAGCAGCAGTTGAACTACTTTTTATTAACATTTTAGTATGTTCTTTTTTTGCTGGGAAGTTAAATAAAATTATATATAATTTTATATAATTAAAACAAAATTTTATGATTTATATAAAACTTGATATAATTTTATAAAACTTTATAAAATTATATATTGTTTTATATAATTTGATATAGTTGTATATAATTATATATGATTATATAAATTTGCTGTTGTTATATAAAAATAGGGGTCCAAATTTCGCATAAAATTACCCGAGTAAAAAAGAGTTATATATAGCCGTGACAAATTAGATCCCAAATATGGTGGATACAATTTTTTCAAATATTATCTTCGGTTATCCTACAAGATCTGAACAGATAGTGTTATATATAATATGATACGTAAAATGGGTCTATCTGGTTTTATCAGTTTAATCCGGACTGATACAATATTAAATAAATTGAGACTATACGACATAAATATATATGGTTAGATATTGCTCTACATAAAGAACATATTTTTGTATATAACATTACATAAAGTTCATATTAATATATATAATGTTATCCAACTTATATGACGTTATAAGGACCAATATATGATCAGTTATAATGGTTTTAAATTATACCCGAGTAAAAAAGTTCCTATATAATTGTATATAATTTTATAAACATTATATATGATTAAATAGAATTATATAGAATTTGATGCGAAAAATGAGTCGATAAAACCATATAAAATTTTATCAATGTTACTTGTGTTTTGATAAATTTTTTATATAATTTTATGCGAAATTTGGACCCCTATTTTTATATAACAAAAGCAAATTTGTATAATCAGATATAATTATATACAACTATATCATATTATATAAAACAATATATAATTCTATAAAGTTATATAAAATTATATCAAATTATATCAAAATCATAAAATTTTGTTTTAATTATATATAATTATATATAATTTTATGTAACTTTATATAGTTTTATACAGTTTTATACATTTTTATATATTTTTATATAATTATATCTAATTATATAATTTTGCTATTATTATATAAAAATAGGGGTCCAAATTTCGCATAAAATTATATAAAAAATTTATCAAAATATATGAAACATTGATCAAATTTTATGTAGTTTTATCGACTCATTTTTCGCATCAAATTCTACATAATTCTATTAAATCGTATATAATGTTTATAAAATTATATACAATTATATAGGAACTTTTTTACTCGGGTATTTAATCGTATCAGTTTTCTCCAACTGATATAATTATATAGACCCAATTTACTTATCACATTATATATAAGGTTATCCCGCTAGATCGTAAAATATACCCGTAGATACTTATTAAAGTAATTGTATCCGCCATATTTGGGATATAATTAGTCATGAACTTTTTTTCTTTTTTACTAGGGTATATAAAAAATTTATCAAAATATAAGAAACACTGATCAAATTTTATATAGTTTTATCGACTCATTTTTCGCATCACATTCTATATAATTCTATTTAATCATATATGATGTTTATAAAATTATATACAACTATATAGGAACTTTTTTACTCGGGTGCTCAAAAAACCTACGATTTATATATTTTTTTTTTTTTTAATTTCTGTCTGGATAATCTAAGTCAAATCAGAAGAAAATCTAAAAAAAAACAGCAAAAAAATATATTGATTTCAGCTGAAAATCTGCTCATTTTAACCGAAAACCCTGGTGATTAAAGCAGAAAAATCTGCAGACTTGATGAAAAATCTGAACATCTTAAACGTATTGTTTAAGTAAAAAATTTTAAGCATAAACATAAACGAAAATATTGCTAAATTTTGAGGATAAAAAACGGTAGAAAAGGTTGCTTATTTCACAGAAACAGTTTGTTGTATTTTTTCTTTTAAATCGTCATTTTTTTTTTAATAAAATTTAGAAAAATACTAATGATAACTAACAAGGGAAGTATCTCAACCCTTGTGAACCGATTTGCCTGAAACTTAAATTATATATAAAAGAGACGATTTTAAGGGTGGGGTGTCTCGGCTTATCGGCCATATCAGTGTTTAAAAATTTCGTTGTCCCCTTATGAAACAATGAAGACCTTCGGGAAAATTTCGATAATTCCCGAACTAACAATAAGAGAAATATCGTCTAGAGCAAAAATACGTGTCGACTTAAATTTATTAAAGATTTTTTCGTATTCATATGGATATCGTAGGTCTATGTCTTCACATAAATATCCCCCAAAATGTATATATTTTCACTAAAAAAAATTTAGCGAAGCCGAATTTTTACAAGGTTATGCCACCGCTGGATAGGTATTAAAAAAGCCTTTCTTCTCATATGCATACATCATATAGTTTCTTAAAAATAAATGGCTAAAAAATTCAAAAAACGATGTTTTCACCATTTTTTACCAATTTTTTGAACGCCTGATATGGCCGATAAGCCGAGTCACCCCAACCTAAGAATTGTCTCTTTTGTATATATTTTAAGTCTCAGGCAAATCGGTTCATAAGGGTTGAGATACTTCTCTTGTAAGAATTTTTGTAAAATTAGCAAATAGTCTGCTATTTTTTTAATTTTGACAATTTTTAATCGTTAAAATTTCACGAAATAAAAAAAAAATCTGTAAAATTTTAAAATAATTAGCTAAAATGTTCACAAAAATATTTTTGTAAACTCAGCAAACTAATCAGCAAAATAATTAAAAACTTCTGTTATTTTTTAAAACTGAATGACAGAGAATTTCGTTAAAATATCCATTTCTGCAGAAAAATCTTCTAAAAGTTTTGTTAAAACAAATTATGAAAAAAATGCTCCAAAAAGTAAAAATTTTAAATTACACATGAATTACACATGCAGACAATTACACATGGGCTACACATGAAAAAAAAAATTACACATGATATGTGTAATTACACATGAGGTGGCAACACTGGTCACCACTACATAGACACATTAAACAAATGCTGTACAACTATGAGAGTATTTAACTTTATTCTCTTGTTACGTATTGTAGACAGGGGTGCCAGATGATTTTGATGAAAAATCGGCATATTTTAAAAAAAAATCGGCATTATCGGCACTTCAATTTACAAAAATCGGCAGAAAATCGGCAAATGAAAAATAGCCATTTTAGATACAATAAAACATATTTTTATTGACAAAAAATAACAAAACAGAACAATTTTGCACTAAAGGCCAACAAAACTAATAAGCTAATTAAAACTAAGCTAATATTACGTTATATTTGCATCAAAAAACTAAAAATATATTTAAAAAAAAAAAAAACAAGTAAAATAATTAAGTAAATAAATAATCGAGCTCAAGGCCAGTGTTTTGTTTAATAAATCTTCTTTATTAACTTCCAATATTTCGATCCTCATCGAGGAACATCATCAGGGAGTAAAATTGGATTTTTTAACGCAAAAAACTTAAAGTTGTTGATCCTCCTTCTTCGTCATTAAATTGCACTCAATATTTAATGACGAAGAAGGAGGATCAACAACTTTAAGTTTTTTGCGTTAAAAAATCCAATTTTACTCCCTGATGATGTTCCTCGATGAGGATCGAAATATTAGAAGTTAATAAAGAAGATTTATTAAACAAAACACTGGCCTTGAGCTCGATTATTTATTTACTTAATTACAATTTGAAAGGTCGAATAATTACAACTACAATTAACAAGTAAAATAGTTAAATTCGGCCTTGCCGAATGTATTGATACCCTCCAAAAAAGATTATTGAAAAAAAAACTTTATTTAAAAGAAAAATACTTTTGAAACAAAAAAATTTTGAAAAAAGATTTCCGCGAAAAAAAAAATTGCCAAAAAAAAACCGCGATATTTTTTTTTTGTCAAAAGATATGTTCGCACTTGTTTAAATACCATTCGGTGTTCAATTCTGTTTACATATGTCAACCCGCAGCCGAATTAAAGCATTTTGTATTTTTAGGTTATGTTGAATGCACCAAAATTTTTGAGGTGTCCTTACATTTTCGTTCATAACTTTTGAACCGCTGAACCGATATCGCTCAAATGCAGTACCAAACTTCTCGGGAGAACTTCCAATAAATATGTTACGTTTCAGTCATCTCCATCTAATATTTTGTCCGTGATCACCATTTCCACAGACAGACGGACATCGCTAGAATGTCTTAAAATCGATCACTGATCAATAATATGTATACTTTATGGGGCCCCAGACCGATATTTCGATGAGTTACAAACGGAGTGACAAACTTATATATACCCTCCAGCGACGTATCCAGGATTTTGAAAACGGGGGGGCACAATTCCCAAAATTTTTTTCGTCATCGCCTATTAATATTTATTTTTAACTACATCCAAAACTTACCCCCGGGCCCCCGGCCCTCCAACCAGGTTTTGTCTTTATTTACATAAAAAAATTTCTTGGAAAATCAGATTTTTTTTATAAAATCCCGAAAAATGTTTATAATCTAAAAATTTTCTTTTAAAAAATTTTAAATTTTTGATGAAAATAATGTGTCTACTAAAAAAACTTTCAGAATCTGAGAATTTTAATAAACAAATTATTTCTCAGATTTTAATACAGAAAATGTATTTTACAATGGAAGTATCTCTCCAAAATTGGTATGGGTTTAAACATTTTTCAAAATATTCGATGTTACTTAAAAATATTTGGTTTTGAATACCGAGTGGCGGTTTTGAATTTCAATATGGCGGATCCTATATGGCGCCGAATTTTTTAAAAATATTACAGATTTGCTTAAAATTCTTCACGCACGGGTTCTTGGAGTTGCTTAAGAAGAATTTGCAGTTGGATTTTTAAAATTCAAAATGTCGGATCACAAAAACCTTCGTTTAAAAAGTTGACGAAGAAACAATTCTAAGGTTGTGGTGTCTCGGCTCATCGGCCATATCGGGGATTTTGTATTTTTCAGCCATTTCTTTCTAAGAAACTATATGATGTTTCCATATAAGAATAAATGTTTTTTAATGCCTATCCAATAGGGGCACAACCTTGAAAAATTTGGCTTCGTTAAAAATTTTTTTTATAAAAATGTGTAAATTTAAAATCGTCTTTAAAGTTTCAGGGAAATTGGTTCATAAGGGTTGAGAAATTGTTTGAAAACTGTTTTGTAGAAATTAATTTTCATGATCCTGATGCATAATTTTTATTAGATAAAACTAATATTATGTGTTTTTTTTTATCATATTTTACTGATTTTTCGGCATAAATGTCTTTTTAGAAACAGAATTATTTCAAACTCTAGAGTTTTTACAAAAAAAAAATAAAATCTTTTCTTTTAAAATCTAAATATTTAGAAACTCGTGAATTTTTTTTGTATAATGCATTTTTGTATTATACAATTTAAAAAATTTTCAAATCGAAAAGGGAGGGGCACGTGCCCCCTGTGCCCACCCCCTGTTTACGTCCATGATACCCTCTATCACTAGAGTGGAGGGTATAAAAACAACAAAAATTTTTAAAGACCAAGGAAATATCAGAAATATCCATAAAAATTATTTTTCAGTAATGTCCTAATACTAAATAATATATCCAGCAAAAAAAAAGATTTTTTTTTTTCACTTGCTTTAGAGCTTCCCGACTTTTAGGTCAAATGAGGAACCTAAAGATATTGGCGCACAGGTTTTTGTTAAACAAATCGATGAAGGACCAAGAATATGTTCACTTTTTGTGGTCCTAGACTAGGGTTGCCAGATGGCCTGGAATGGCCTGGATTTTCCAGTTATTTAAGATCTGGTCCAGTTTCCAGTTAAAACATAATTTTTCCAGTTGAAAAAGGATTTCTTTTATTTTAACAATTATTTTTTTTTATTAGATATTTTTTACAATTTTTCGGGACTACTTTTTGAATAAAATATTAATCATAAATATAACATAAATAAATGTGGTCTTTTTACTGCATTTTCACTAATTTTTTACAACTTTTTCGCGCATTTCAGCCAGTCTAGGGTTGATTTCGGCAGGAATGTTTTCGTCGATGATTTAAGGATTCTTGGCCTTCATTTTACTTTTAAAATAACCACATAAAAATATCTCTGGATGGGTCAAATCTGAAGATAATGGTCAGTTGTTGTCGCTCTTTTTTGACCTCGCACGTCCCGGAAATTTAAACTGTCTTCCTAGATTTCCAGATTTGACCTTTTGGACTTAATTTTGTGGGGTTATTTAAAAGAAAAATATACTCCAACAATCCTCAGGCCGATGACGAAAAAGTAATAGAAATGCTTGAAAAAGGCACATTTTGCCGTGGCAAATATAGACGGCCATTTAGTCCAAAATAAAAATATGTGTTTTACATATGAAAATCTGTTGATTTTTTTTTAAATTAATAAAAAATAAATTATGTATGGGTCCAGTTACTTTTTCAAAATCCAGGTGAAAATTTTCCAATATCCAGTTATTTGACTTCTAGTATCTGGCAACCCTATCCTAGACCGATATTTCGTGATGTCACATACGGAATGACAAACTTAAATTCATAAATCATTCTATCACTAAGGAGAGGGAATAAAAAGTGACCGTGTTTTTAGAGTTGATCAAAAAATCGGCATTTTTGGAGCAAAAATCGGCAAATCGGCACTTTGATAATTTTGTGGCAAAAAATCGGCAAAATGCCGATAAATCGGCAAATATGGCAGCCCTGATTGTAGAGAGCAGACAGATAATAACACACTCATAGAATGTTGTAGGTAAAATTTAGTTGAACTGAATTTTTATTATTTTTTGTAAATTAATTAATATAGTGAACAAAAATATTTACTCCACCTTGACGAATGTATTAGTGCCTACGGTCAGTACCGTAGTACCGGGAATACCGGTATTCCCGGTTCTCGGTATTACCGGGAAATGGTACCGGTTTCCCGGTTCTTGATTCATTCCCGGTATTCCCGGGAATACCGGTATTCCCGGTTCCGGTTCTGACGGTATTCCCGGGACTACCGGTATGTATATTTTGTAAAATTTTGTACAATTAAAATTTTTCTTTGCTTTTACCAAAAATAAAATACAAAACATGTGAAAAATACCGGCGACACGAAATAACTCCCACATGAAATAACTCCCACCTAAAAAATGAAATAAGTCCCAAAAAAAACTCCATACAAAGTTGGGAGTTATTTCATATGAAATAACTCCCAATTTAGTGGGACTTTTATCATTTTTGATGGGAGTTATTTCATAATTTTTTCGGTGGGAGTTCTTTCATATGAAAGAACTCCCACTACAATAGCGATGAAATAACTCCCACTATTGTTTCATTGTTGGTGAAAGTATCTGGAACATTTTGACTTATAGAATATTATTATTAATAAATTAAAATTTTTGTTATTTTGGTACCAAATTTTAGGACGAAGTGCTTTTTTAACAAATTTGTATGTTTTAGAACCTCCGTGAAATTAGCGATGTCGCTAACTTTTTTTTTTTTTTTTCTTTCTTTGATTCACAGGGTGACACAGATATGTTAAATTTTGTACTACTGCTTGCATGTATTTATGATTTCAGATTTTTGTGGAACACTTTTGTGGATGTTATGTTGATTAATCAAGATCATTACCACAAAACTGATATAACTAGGAATGAGAACCAATCTTGACAAAAAAGTAACAATAGGAAATGATAGAGGAGACTCTTACGAGTAATTTGGTGTACCACACTTATCTGGTTTCAGTTTTTTGTGGAACACTTTTATGGATTTTATCCTGACCACTCTGGGTCAGAAACATAAAACCGCTGTTGCTGGGGGTAAAGACCAATCTTGACAAAAATGTGACAATGGGAAATCATAGAGGAGACCCTTACGAGTAATTTGGTGTACCACACTTATTTGGTTTCAGTTTTTTGTGGAACAATTTTATGGATTTTATCCTGACCACTCTGGGTCAGAAACATAAAACCGCTGTTGCTAGGGGTAAAGACCCATCTTGACAAAAATGTGACAATGGGAAATCATAGAGGAGACTCTTACGAGTAATTTGGTGTACCACACTTATTTGGTTTCAGTTTTTTGTGGAACACTTTTATGGATTTTGTCCTGACCACTCTTGGTCAGAAACATAAAACCGCTGTTGCTGGGGGTAAAGACCAATCTTGACAAAAATGTGACAATGGGAAATCATAGAGGACACCCTTACGAGTAATTTGGTGTACCACACTTATTTGGTTTCAGTTTTTTGTGGAACACTTTTATGGATTTTATCCTGACCTCTTGGTCAGAAACATAAAACCGCTGTTGCTGGGGGTAAAGACCAATCTTGACAAAAATGTGACAATGGGAAATCATAGAGGAGACCCTTACGAGTAATTTGGTGTACCACACTTATTTGGCTTCAGTTTTTTGTGGAACAATTTTATGGATTTTATCCTGACCACTCTTGGTCAGAAACATAAAATCGCTGTTGCTGGGGGTAAGGACCAATCTTGACAAAAATGTGACAATGGGAAATCATAGAGGAGACCCTTACGAGTAATTTGGTGTACCACACTTATTTGGTTTCAGTTTTTTGTGGAACACTTTTATGGATTTTGTCCTGACCACTCTTGGTCAGAAACATAAAACCGCTGTTGCTGGGGTTATAGACCAATCTTGACAAAAATGAGACAATGGGAAATCATAGAGGAGACTCTTACGAGTAATTTGGTGTACCACACTTATTTGGTTTCAGTTTTTTGTGGAACACTTTTATGGATTTTATCCTGACCACTCTGGATCAGAAACATAAAACCGCTGTTGCTGGGGTAAAGACCAATCTTGACAAAAATGTGACAATAGGAAATCATAGAGGAGACCCTTACGAGTAATTTGGTGTACCACACTTATTTGGTTTCAGTTTTTTGTGGAACACTTTTATGGATTTTATCCTGACCACTCTTGGTCAGAAACATAAAACCGCTGTTGCTGGGGGTAAAGACCAATCTTGACAAAAATGTGACAATGGGAAATCATAGAGGAGACCCTTACGAGTAATTTGGTGTACCACACTCATTTGGCTTCAGTTTTTTGTGGAACACTTTTATGGATTTTGTCCTGACCACTCTTGGTCAGAAACATAAAACCGCTGTTGCTGGGGGTAAAGACCAATCTTGACAAAAATGTGACAATGGGAAATCATAGAGGAGACCCTTACGAGTAATTTGGTGTACCACACTTATTTGGTTTCAGTTTTTTGTGGAACACTTTTATGGGTTTTGTCCTGACCACTCTTGGTCAGAAACATAAAACCGCTGTTGCTGGGGGTATAGACAAATCTTGACAAAAATGTGACAATGGGAAATCATAGAGGAGACTCTTACGAGTAATTTGGTGTACCACACTTATTTGGTTTCAGTTTTTTGTGGAACACTTTTATGGATTTTGTCCTGACCACTCTGGGTCAGAAACATAAAACCGCTGTTGCTGGGGGTAAAGACCAATCTTGACAAAAATGTGACAATGGAAAATCATAGAGGAGACCCTTACGAGTAATTTGGTGTACCACACTTATCTGGTTTCAGTTTTTTGTGGAACACTTTTATGGATTTTATCCTGATCACTCTTGGTCAGAAACATAAAACCGCTGTTGCTGGGGGTATACACCAATCTTGACAAAAATGTGACAATGGGAAATCATAGAGGAGACTCTTACGAGTAATTTGGTGTACCACACTTATTTGGTTTCAGTTTTTTGTGGAACACTTTTATGGATTTTGTCCTGACCACTCTGGGTCAGAAACATAAAACCGCTGTTGCTGGGGGTAAAGACCAATCTTGACAAAAATGTGACAATGGGAAATCATAGAGGAGACCCTTACGAGTAATTTGGTGTACCACACTTATCTGGTTTCAGTTTTTTGTGGAACACTTTTAAGGATTTTATCCTGACCACTCTGGGTCAGAAACATAAAACCGCTGTTGCTGGGGGTAAAGACCAATCTTGACAAAAATGTGACAATGGCAAATCATAGAGGAGACCCTTACGAGTAATTTGGTGTACCACACTTATCTGGTTTCAGTTTTTTGTGGAACACTTTTATGGATTTTATCCTGACCACTCTGGGTCAGAAACATAAAACCGCTGTTGCTGGGGGTATAGACCAATCTTGACAAAAATGTGACAATGGGAAATCATAGAGGAGACCCTTACGAGTAATTTGGTGTACCACACTTATCTGGTTTCAGTTTTTTGTGGAACACTTTTAAGGATTTTATCCTGACCACTCTGGGTCAGAAACATAAAACCGCTGTTGCTGGGGGTAAAGACCAATCTTGACAAAAATGTGACAATGGCAAATCATAGAGGAGACCCTTACGAGTAATTTGGTGTACCACACTTATCTGGTTTCAGTTTTTTGTGGAACACTTTTATGGATTTTATCCTGATCACTCTTGGTCAGAAACACTGTTGCCAGATTTGACGATTTCTCTGCATTTTGACGATTTTTACTCCCCAAAATAGCAAAATGACGATTTGACGATTTTTGCCCAAAAAATGACGATTTTTAAAAATAACAAAAACCTGTCAATTTTGTCTACTTTTTAAAAATTTTTGAATGAAACTTTAGTATTCAATGAATATTTTTTGCTTATTTTTAGTTAAAAAAAAGGAAACCACCAATTTTTTGTACAAAAAGGGACAAAATGAACAATGATAGTTACATTTTCTTTTTCCTCCAAAAGGTAAAAAAATTATAGGGGGGTTTTTGGCGGAGGACACCT
This sequence comes from Pegoplata infirma, assembly GCA_963921195.1. Taxonomy (NCBI): domain Eukaryota; kingdom Metazoa; phylum Arthropoda; class Insecta; order Diptera; family Anthomyiidae; genus Pegoplata; species Pegoplata infirma. The sequence goes on along the minus strand of OY992536.1, from coordinate 140,698,850 downwards.
TTCTTTTCGTTATAAATGTTAACAAATTGATTTATTATGATATTTACGCAATTTTATCATTATTATTTTTTTTACAGAAGTGTCCATAGAACCCAACTGCATGACCTTTTCTTTCATTAAAATATTTCATAAGTTTAAGAAGGTTAACAAAGAATATAAAGAGGAAATTTCGGAGGTAGGTTCAGTTTTACCAGGGGGAACTGTGTTCTCCCTGGTTTGTTTTGTCAATTTTTAAACTTAACCATCCAATCGCCATAAGACATATCTGTGCCAAACTGCATGTATTTAGCTCTTTTGGTTTGGACTGCATCATGTCTTAAACAGACGGGCTGACATCGCTTGAATGAATCTTTAATCAATGATAAATATCCCTTTTTTAATTTGACGATTTTTTGACGATTTCTGCAAATGGGATGACGATTTTGACGATTTTTTTTATAAAAATCGTATATTTTTGACGATTTTGTACCCAACAATTCTGGCAACCCTGGTCAGAAACATAAAACCGCTGTTGCTGGGGGTATAGACCAATCTTGACAAAAATGTGACAATGGGAAATCATAGAGGAGACTCTTACGAGTAATTTGGTGTACCACACTTATTTGGTTTCAGTTTTTTGTGGAACACTTTTATGGATTTTGTCCTGACCACTCTTGGTCAGAAACATAAAACCGCTGTTGCTGGGGTTATAGACCAATCTTGACAAAAATGTGACAATGGGAAATCATAGAGGAGACACCTACGAGTAATTTGGTGTACCACACTTATTTGGTTTCAGTTTTTTGTGGAACACTTTTATGGATTTTATCCTGACCACTCTTGGTCAGAAACATAAAACCGCTGTTGCTTGGGGTAAAGACCAATCTTGACAAAAATGTGACAATGGGAAATCATAGAGGAGACCCTTACGAGTAATTTGGTGTACCACACTTATCTGGTTTCAGTTTTTTGTGGAACACTTTTATGGATTTTATCCTGACCACTCTTGGTCAGAAACATAAAACCGCTGTTGCTGGGGGTAAAGACCAATCTTGACAAAAATGTGACAATGGGAAATCATAGAGGAGACTCTTACGAGTAATTTGGTGTACCACACTTATTTGGTTTCAGTTTTTTGTGGAACACTTTTATGGATTTTATCCTGACCACTCTTGGTCAGAAACATAAAACCGCTGTTGCTAGGGGTAAAGACCCATCTTGACAAAAATGTGACAATGGGAAATCATAGAGGAGACTCTTACGAGTAATTTGGTGTACCACACTTATTTGGTTTCAGTTTTTTGTGGAACACTTTTATGGATTTTATCCTGACCACTCTTGGTCAGAAACATAAAACCGCTGTTGCTGGGGGTAAAGACCAATCTTGACAAAAATGTGACAATGGAAAATCATAGAGGAGACCCTTACGAGTAATTTGGTGTACCACACTTACCTGGTTTCAGTTTTTTGTGGAACACTTTTATGGATTTTATCCTGACCACTCTTGGTCAGAAACATAAAACCGCTGTTGCTGGGGGTAAGGACCAATCTTGACAAAAATGTGACAATGGGAAATCATAGAGGAGACTCTTACGAGTAATTTGGTGTACCACACTTATTTGGTTTCAGTTTTTTGTGGAACACTTTTATGGATTTTATCCTGACCACTCTTGGTCAGAAACATAAAACCGCTGTTGCTGGGGGTAAAGACCAATCTTGACAAAAATGTGACAATGGGAAATCATAGAGGAGACTCTTGCGAGTAATTTGGTGTACCACACTTATTTGGTTTAAGTTTTTTGTGGAACACTTTTATGGATTATATCCTGACCACTCTGGGTCAGAAACATAAAACCGCTGTTGCTGGGGGTAAAGACCAATCTTGACAAAAATGTGACAATGGGAAATCATAGAGGAGAGCCTTACGAGTAATTTGGTGTACCACACTTATTTGGTTTCAGTTTTTTGTGGAACACTTTTATGGATTTTATCCTGACCACTCTGGGTCAGAAACATAAAACCGCTGTTGCTGGGGGTAAAGACCAATCTTGACAAAAATGTGACAATGGGAAATCATAGAGGAGAGCCTTACGAGTAATTTGGTGTACCACACTTATTTGGTTTCAGTTTTTTGTGGAACACTTTTATGGATTTTATCCTGACCACTCTGGGTCAGAAACATAAACCGTTGTTGCTGGGGGTAAAGACCAATCTGGACAAAAATGTGACAATGGAAAATCATAGAGGAGAGCCTTACGAGTAATTTGGTGTACCACACTTATTTGGTTTCAGTTTTTTGTGGAACACTTTTATGGATTTTATCCTGACTACTCTGGGTCAGAAACATAAAACCGCTGTTGCTGGGGGTAAAGACCAATCTTGACAAAAATGTGACAATGGGAAATCATAGAGGAGAGCCTTACGAGTAATTTGGTGTACCACACTTATTTGGTTTCAGTTTTTTGTGGAACACTTTTATGGATTTTATCCTGACCACTCTGGGTCAGAAACATAAAACCGCTGTTGCTGGGGGTAAAGACCAATCTTGACAAAAATGTGACAATGGGAAATCATAGAGGAGAGCCTTACGAGTAATTTGGTGTACCACACTTATTTGGTTTCAGTTTTTTGTGTAACACTTTTATGGATTTTATCCTGACCACTCTGGGTCAGAAACATAAAACCGCTGTTGCTGGGGGTAAAGACCAATCTTGACAAAAATGTGACAATGGAAAATCATAGAGGAGAGCCTTACGAGTAATTTGGTGTACCACACTTATTTGGTTTCAGTTTTTTGTGGAACACTTTTATGGATTTTATCCTGACTACTCTGGGTCAGAAACATAAAACCGCTGTTGCTGGGGGTAAAGACCAATCTTGACAAAAATGTGACAATGGGAAATCATAGAGGAGAGCCTTACGAGTAATTTGGTGTACCACACTTATTTGGTTTCAGTTTTTTGTGGAACACTTTTATGGATTTTATCCTGACTACTCTGGGTCAGAAACATAAAACCGCTGTTGCTGGGGGTAAAGACCAATCTTGACAAAAATGTGACAATGGGAAATCATAGAGGAGAGCCTTACGAGTAATTTGGTGTACCACACTTATTTGGTTTCAGTTTTTTGTGGAACACTTTTATGGATTTTATCCTGACTACTCTGGGTCAGAAACATAAAACCGCTGTTGCTGGGGGTAAAGACCAATCTTGACAAAAATGTGACAATGGGAAATCATAGAGGAGACTCTTACGAGTAATTTGGTGTACCACACTTATTTGGTTTCAGGTTTTTGCCTCCGATTGGAGTAATATTTTGCATGTGAGTTACCCTTAGGGGACCGACACTTTTGGCGGGTATTAGAATTTGATCAGAGAGAAAAGCCCAAAAACGAGCCACCCTAGTATACCCCTAAGTATACTTAGTAAATATTATGTTGCGCGTATTAGGACGCAAATCTCTTTCAAAAACGAGCCACCCTAGTACACCCCTAAGTATCTTACACCCAAAAAAAAACAATTGTGAAATTATTTAATTTTAGGGTATAATTTACCTAAGATTTTTCGCAGGAATCCAACTTGAAAAGTTTCTTTGCATATTACCCGAATCAACTTGGGTAAACTTACAAAATGCATTTGAGCATTATTTCAAATTTAATTTTGTTTATTTAGCCACTATATTTAAATAAATGGTACAGTTTGATTGGTCAAATAACGTATTTTTTTTAGGTTGATTTAATAGTTTTATATATCCCCTTCCATACAAAATGCTCAATATTATAAATTTTAATTACATTTATTTTTAATATTTTTTTTAATATAAAGGACAATTTTATAATAATATATAAATACTAACAAGCTTAAAATACATACTTAGCATGATCAGTGACAAGTAAATTTTTCTATAGAAACTTTCTTAAAGACAATTTTTGTATAGAAAAAAAAGGCAATTCTTCTTTAGAAAATTTCTGATAGACAATTTTTCTATAGAAACTTTCTGAAAGACAATTCTTCTATAGAAAATTTCTGAAAGACTATTTTTCTATAAAAATATTCTATAAGACAGATTTACTATAGAAAATTTTTAACAGACAATTTTTTTAAAAAATTTCTCAAAGACAATTCTTCTATAGAAAATTTCTAATAGACAATTTTTCAATAGAAAATTTTTCAAAGACAACTTTTTTATAGAAAATTTCTGAGAAATAATTTTTCTACAGAAAATTTCTGAAAAAAAATTTTTGAAAGTTAATTTTTCTATAGAAAATTTTTGAACAACAATTTTTCTATAGAAAATTTTTTATAGAAAGTTTCTGAAAGACAATTTTTCTATAGAATATTTCTCAAAGACAATTTTTCTATAGAATATTTCTCAAAGACAATTTTTCTACAGAAACTTTTTCAAAGACAGTTTTTCTATATAAAATTTCTGAAAAACACGTTTTCTGTAGAAAATTTCTGAAAGACAATCTTTCTATGGAAACTTTCTCAAACACAATTTTTCTATAGAATACTTCTGAAAGGCAATTTTCATAGAAAAATTCTCAAAGACAATTATTCCATAGAAAATTTTTTAGACAATATTTCTATAGAAAATTTCTGAGAGAAATTTTTCTAGAGAATATTTATGAAAAATAATTTTCCATAGAAAAATTCTCAAAGACAATTCCCAAGGGCAACTTTTCTACAGAAAATTTCTCAAAGACAATTCTTCAATATAAAATTTTTTAAAGATAACTTTCTCAAAGACAATTTTTCGATAAAAAATTTCTCAAAGACAATTTTTTATAGAAAATTGCTGAGAGACAATTTTTCTGCAGAAAATTTCTGAAAAATAATTTTTCTACATAAAATTTTTAAAAGACAGGTTTTCTATAGAAAATTTCTAAAAAAAAAAAAATTCTGAGAGACAATTTTTTTACAGAAAACTTCTGAAAGAAAATTTTTCTATAGAAAATTTCTGAAAGACAGGTTTTCAGAGAAAATTTCTAAAAGAAAATTTTTCCGTAGAAAATTTCTGAAAAAATTTTCATAAAATATTTCTCAAAGACAATTTGTTTATAGAAAATTTCTCAAGGACAATTTTTCTATAGAACATTTCTGAAAGTCAATTTTTCTATAGAAAATTTCTAAAAGACAATTTTTCTATAGAAAATTTCTTAAAGACAATTTTTCTATAAAAACTTTCTCAAAGACAATTTTTAAATAGAAAAATTTTCAAATACAATTTTTCTATAGAAAATGTCTTAAAGACATTTTTTTCTATAGAAAATTTTTGAAAGACAATTTTTCATAGAAACTTTTTCAAAGACAATTTTTGTAAAGAAAATTTCTTAAAGATAATTTTTCTATAGAAAAGTTTTTCTATAGAAAATTATTCTGTAAAAAATTTCGCAAAAACAACTTTTCTTTAGATATTTTTTTGTTTTTTTAGAAAGTATCTATAGAAAAATTATCTTTCAGAAATTTTCTGTAGAAAAATTGTCTTTCTGACATTTCTAGAGAAAAATTGTCTTTAAGAAATTTTCTATGGAAAAATTGACTTTGAGAAATTTTTAACGAAAAATTGTCTTAATACATATTTTCTATAGAAAAATTGTATGAGAAATTTTTTATAAAAAAAATTGTATTTAAAAAAATTATTATAGAAAACTTGTCTTTAAGAAATTTTCTATAGAAGAATTGTCTTTCAGAAATTTTCTATAGAAAAATTGTCTTTGAGAAATTTTTATACAAAAATTGTTTTTAGAGATATTTTCTATGGAAATATTGCTTGCAAATTTTTTTATACAAAAATTGTCTTTCAAAAAATTTTCTAAAGAAAAATTGTCTTTCAGAAATTTACTATACAAAACAATCTTTCAGAAATTTTGTATAGAGAAATTGACAATAAGAATTTTTTTATAAAAAAATTGTCTTTAGTTATTTTCTATAGAAAAAGTGCCTTTGTGAAATTTTCTATATAGAAATTTTCTTTGAGAAATTTTTTTCTAGGAAATTTTCTATAGAAAAATTGTCTGAGAAATTTTCTATAGAACAAATGCTTTTGAGAAATTTTTAAATGTTTTAAGAAACATTTTTATAAAAAAATGCCCAGACTCCGTCCATTTTTTCTATCGAAAATTTTTAAGTTTTTGAGACTTTTTTTCTATAGAAAAAATTTCAAATCCTAAGATATTTTTAGAAATATTGTCAGATTCTTTGTTATTTGTTATATAGAAAAATTCTGTAATTCTAAGAATTTTTTTCTTTAGAAAAATTCTCTATTTCTGAGAAATTTGTTCTATAGAAAAAGTCTTGCATTTTGAGACAATTTTTCTATAAAAAAAGTCGTAAATTCTTAAACAATTTTTCTATAGAAAAAAATCTCAGATTCTGACACAAAATTTTCAACAGAACAAATTTTAGATTCTGTGACAATTTTTCTACAGAAAAAGTCTCAGGTTCTGATACAATTTTTCTATAGAAAAAATCTTAGATTCTAAGACAATTTTTCTTTAGAACAATTTTCAGATTCTGAGACAATTGTTCTATAGAAAGTACCATATTGTTAGACTATTTTTCTAAAGAATTTTTTCTATAGATGCTGAATTATCACTAACCGGAATCTGCAATCAAAAACCTCAAGTCATTTTCTGGATCTGCTTTGGTGTCTACAATTGAACCAACACTGCGAACCGGAGACCAATTGTTTTAATTTAAACTGCCTTGGGTGGAGATTCCAATGTATGTTTACAAGTTCCGATTAAAAGCGTGGCGGATGCCGCAAATATTTGGATAAACCACCACCGCACTGTGGTCAATATTTTGAGATTGCGGCCAAAACTCCTTTTGGTTTTTGTTCTCCGATTTTAAAGTTATTAGACTCATATGAAAGTAGACAGTAGTAAACCTCGGGAGCCAAAAAATTAGAACTCTATTTCAATTATTTCACTGAGAACAGGGTGGTCCAAAATGGGATTTTTCAGAATTTAGTAAATTTATGATATTTTTAGTTAATGTTTAAAGTTTAAATGATCATAACTTTTTTGTTGTTCAAAATTTTTGGACGAAATAAATTTTGTGTTGTAACTTAACTTATTTCCTATTACTGGTAAAAAAATTGAAGCTCTACTGTTTTCAGAACAATTTAAATATTTTTTTTAAAAAAGGTCAAATTTCTCGGAAATTTCCTACTTCATAGAGCACAACTCCTGTGAGTCAAGCTGAGTCAAAACACAAATTTACTATTTTGTAGTCCTAACTCTCCCCTACATTCCTATATATACATGTCCATGCATCGGGGCTGCACTTTTTGAGCTACAGCAATTTTTCTGACCCAAGGTAAGATATTCGGTACAAATGCACGTCATATTTTTTGAGAAGTTATTTTTATGTGAAAGTGGCTATTATGCATATATTTTGATGAAATTTTGTACAAGAGTTCTTAATGACCCAAAAAATAATTCTGTTGAAATTAGGAGAAGTTGGCCCATATTTGGACCTAGTCCACATAGAAAGGTGTATCAAAATTTTGACAAAAATGACAATAGAACTCTCAAATTATGTGGTATCTGGCAATTCATTTGGAAAAGGTAAAAAATGATTTTATTGCCATCTAATATTACATAACTTAAATACCTGATAATTGCAAATAAATTTAAAACCAATGGAAATAACCTGTGGATCCTTAGACCTATCAAAAAGACCTATTCTTGGACCTATCAAAAGGACCTATCCTTTTACATATCAAAAGGACCTATCCTTGAACCTATCAAAAGGATCTATCCTTGGTCCTATCAAAAGGACCTATCAGAAGGACCTATCCTTGGACTTATGAAAAGGACCTATCCTTGGACCAATCAAAAGGACCTATCCTTGGACCTATCAAAAGGACCTATCCTTTGATCTATCCAAAGGACCTATCCTTGGACCTATCAAAAGGACCTATCCTAGGACCTTGATCTATTTAAAGGACATATCCTTTTACATATCAAATGGACCTTTCCTTTCACCTATCAAAAGGACCTATCCTAGGACCTATCAAAAGGACATATCCTTGGACCTACCAAAAGGACCTATCCTTTTACATATCAAAAGGACCTATCCTTGGACCTATAAAAAGGACCTATCCTTGGACCTATCAAAAGGACCTATCCTTTGATCTATCAAAAGGATCTATCCTTTTGCATATCAAAAGGACCTATCCTTGGACCTATCAAAAGGACCTATCCTTTGATCTATCAAAAGGACCTATCCTTTGATCTATTAAAAGGACCTATCCTTGGACCTACCAAAAGGACCTATCCTTGGACCTATCAAAAGGTCCTATCCTTGGACCTATCAAATGGACCTATCCTTGAACCTATCAAAAGGACATATCCTTGGACCTATCAAAAGGACCTATCAAAAGGACCTATCCTAGGACCTATCAAAAGGACCTATCCTTGGATCTATCAAAAGGACCTATGCTTGGACTTATCAAAAGGATCTATCCTATGACCTATCAAAAGGACCTATCCTTGGACCTATCAAAAGGACCTATCCTAGTACCAGTCAAAAAGACCTATCCTTGTACCTATCAAAAGGACCTATCCTTTGATCTATCAAAAGGACCTATCCTTTTACATATTAAAAGGACCTATCCTTTGATCTATCAAAAGGGCCTATCCTTTTACATTTTAAAAGGACCAATCCTTGGACCTATCCTTGGACCTATCAAAAGGACCTATCCTTGGACCTATTAAAAGGACCTATACTAGGACCCATCAAAAGGACCTATCCTTGGACCTATCAAAATGACCTATCCTAGGACCAGTCAAAAGGACCTATCCTTGAACCTATCAAAAGGACCTATCCTTGGACCTTTCAAAAAGACTTATCCTTGGACCTATTAAAAGGACCTATCCTTTTACATATCAAAAGGACCTATCCTAGGACCTATCAAAAGGACCTATCCTTTTACATATCAAAAGGACCTATCCTGAACCTATCAGATGGACCTATCCTTGGTCCTATCAAAAGAACCTATCAGAAGGACCTATCAAAAGGACCTATCCTAGGACCTATCAAAAGGACCTATCCTTGGACTTATGAAAAGGACCTATCCTTGGACCAATCAAAAGGACTTATCCTAGGACCTATCAAAATTACCTATCCTTGGACCTATCAAAAGGACCTATCCTAGGACCTATCAAAAGGACCTATCAAAAGGACCTATCCTAGGACCTATCAAAAGGACATATCCCTGGACCTATCAAAAGCACCTATCCTAGGACCTATCAAAAGGACAAAGGACCTGTGAATATTGTGACTAAGTAAATAAATGTCAGTGGCCAAATGTTGGCATTTTCTGACCAAAATTAAGTTTAGGAATAATAAATAAGTATTGGTTGTAAAATACGATTGAAGAAAATAAGAAATTATAAAAAAAATACCTATTTAAAATGTCAAAATATTCAACTTTTACATGGAAACTCAACAAAAAATTAAAATGCATTTTTAACTCCACATTACTTACGTTCCTATCAGTCGATTTTTACGTTTGAACACGCAAATTGAAGCTTAAAGTCCCTCCTATTGAACAAAACAAATTGCGTAAAAAAATACCAATCCGGTCAAAAGTTATAGAGTTTTGACCGCTATCTCGCGAAATTGACCACTGTGCACCGTCTGCAACTGAAAGTTAATATTTTGGTTAATATACGTTTATCAAATATACATAAAAACACATTATTTTTGCTTACCTTTTTAATTAATTAAATAAATTAGTTCCTCATACATATATTTTATAAAAAATTAAAGACAATTTGTTGTCAATGTGTTGTTTACAATGTGGCATTAATATGTCGACTTTATCGAATTAAATTTATTTATATTTATAAAAAAAACTTAGGTAAAAGATTCAAGTTTGTGTATGTTAAATTTGATATTGTAAACAATGCTATTTTACAAAATAAATGTCATATACAATTTAGTTAAAACTTGAGCAATTTCTTGAACTCAATATAAAAAAAATTTACCTAAGTCACATTAGACTGTTTAACACTAGTTATTTTTTTGGGTGTAGTAAATATTATGTTGCGCGTATTAGGACGCAAATCTCTTTCACTCCAATAATTGAACGACGATACTGCTAGTGTATGACCATCTATACACAACACCAGCACGAGTATGCAGGAATGAAACAAGTTTTGTTTATAATTGAATTGTCTTTCACTCTATACATTTACATTTTGTTCTTACAAAAATTTTATGCTCAATTATTAAAAAATAAACAATGCGGTACGGATGTAAAATTGACCGGCCAAAATAATCTTAAGACATTAATTTGTCTACGGGACTGCTGACGAAGTAACCTACGGATCTTATTTTATTGTTGAATTGGCATCAAAGTTGTGGCTGGTTTTGTATCCATATAATTACACTCTTATAAATTTTTGTTGAAATTTACCCACTTTATTGTAGGTAACTGTTCTCCTACAATAATGTGGGTAAAAATACTCTATGTGTTTAAATTTCAACACTTGCACACAAAGTGTGTACAAATAATAAACATTTTGTGTTTACAGCTACAGGTTGGCTGCTTCGAAATTTATCTAGCATTAAACAAAAAGTGTGTAATTTTAAAATATTTGTTTTTAAAAAAGCATTCCGATGTGCGTAAAAATGCATTTAAAATGTTCAAAATTGCATATTGAATTTTTCGCAATAAAAACTCCTGTAATGAAATACACCAAAAATTTTTTTTTACAATTTTTATTGTTTTTGTTTTTGTTTATAAATACATAGTTACAATAATTAAATATAAATTGCATAAACTATAATTAAAAATTAATATAAAATTAAAAAACTAAACAAAAAGTACTAAGCAACAATAGTAGCAATATTAATTAATACTTTATGTAAATGACAACATATTTTAAATAATTATATTAATTTTTGAACATTATTTAAATTAAAAAAAGATCTTAATATAACCTCTTTAGTCTGCTAATTCTAGTAGTTGATAGATTATAATTACTTCTTGCTTTTCTATAAAAGTAGATTTTTTCTGATGCTTCAGTCTCTGAAAATAGATAAAAATATAGTAAAATTTAAATATTTTGGCAAATACAGATATATTTTTTCTATAGAAAAATTCTCAAAATCTGAGATATTTTTCTACAGAAAAATTCACAGAATAAAGATATTTTAAAATTATTAGAATCTGAAATATTTTTCTCTAGAAAAATTCTCAGAATCTGATATATTTTTCTATACAAAAATTATCAAAATCTCAGACATTTTTTCTATAGAAAAATACTCAGAACCTAAGACATTTTTTATGTTGAAAAATTCTCAAAATCTGAGATATTTCTTCTATAGAAAAACTCTCAGAATCTGTTTTTTTTTTTATAGAAAAATTCTAAGAATCTGATATATTTTTTCTATAGAAAAATTCTCAAAATCTCAGACATTTTTTCTATAAAAAAATTCTCAGAATTTGAGATATTTTTTCTTTAGAATAGTTCTCAGAATCTAAGACATTTTTGCTATAGAAAAATTCTCAAAATCTGAGATATTTTTTTTATAGATATATTTTTTGAATCCGTAATATTTTTCTATAGAAAAATTCTCAAAATCTGATTTTTTTTATATAGAACAATTCTCTGAATCTGAGATACTTTTTCTATAGAAAGTTTCTCAGAATCTGAGATATTTTTTCTATAGAAAGTTTCTCAGAATGTGAGATAGTTTTTATATCGAAAAATTCTCAGAATATAAAATATTTTTTTACAGAAAAATTCTCAATGTCTGAGATATTTTTTTTAAGAAAATTTCTCAGTATCTGAGATATTTTTTTACAGAAAAATTCTAAGAATTTGAAATATTTTTTCTATAGAAAAATTCTTCGAGTCTGAGGTATTTTTTCTTAGAAAAAGAATCTGAAATATTTTGTCTATAAATTTTTTTTCAGAATATGAGACATTTCTTCTTCTATAAAAAATTTTCCGAATCTAAAGAAAAATTCTCGGATCCTTTGGCACTGTTTCTATAAAAAATTCTCAGAATCTAAGATATTTTTTCTGTACAAAAAAATTCAGAATATGAGACATTTTTTCTATATAGAGAAATTCTCATGATTTTGAGAATTTTTTTCTAAAAATAAATTTTCAGAATGAAATTTTTCTAAAGAAAAATTCCGAGAACGTGAGACACTTTTCCTATAATAAAAATTCTCGGAATCTGATATACGTACTTTTTCTGTAGGAAAATTCTAAAAATCTGAAACATTTTCCTGTTCAAAATTTCTCAGAATCTATGACTTTTATCCATAGAAAATTTTACAAATTCTTAGAAGACATTTAGAGATTTTGAAATCTGAGGAATTTTATCTAAAATATTTTTGTAAAAAAATATTCTCAGATTCCGAGACCTTTTTTATTGTTAAAAGGATATTGCTGTACTTACCTTTCTGATTTCGGATTTTAAATCGTAATGCATATATTGCATTTACTCGTAGCTTAAAATATTCACTTCACTTTCGCATTTAAGATAAATATTTTCTTTTTTATAGCATTTCTCTTCGCGCTGCTTAATTTTTGTTAGAAATGCTACAAATTTTCTGATATTTTTATTTTTCTTTTAATTTATATTTGACAATTTTAATTATTTTTTTATATTACGCATTTAATGTTTAATATCAGAAATCAAACACAAAATGTGTAATTTTAAAAATTTTGTGTTTATTTTTCTTCGAATATATTTATCAACACACCAAATACTATATAATGTGCGTAATTTTAAAATTTTTGTGTGTAATTAAGAGTTTTAAACACTTCGTGTTTAATTTTAGGCGTTGTGTGTTTTTTTACATAAAAATTTACCCACTTGATAGTAGTAATTTTACAAAGACTTTTTAGAGTGTATCGTTGCATAATTGGTTCATCATCAATCTTTGGAGTAAACTGAGGTCTACAAACAATATGTATGTACATTGGATCACAATACCCAGGTGATAAAGACATCACGTTTGGTTATCCAGGAGAAAGCTGAAAAAATACATAAAACCCCCAGCCAGAAAAATTGGAACATATCACATTGGCAGCTGTAGAAGTGATGACTACAACTGGACGTCCTAGCTAACGTTGGCAAATTGTTGGCTTAATATTTTAGTGTAATATCCGATCGAGACGAATATGGTATCATTTGAAAGGTGAATTAAAGACCTTTCCAACGATGTGAACCATGACACCCCCCATAAAGTGATTTTAACCGGGCAAAAGGCTTAATACACAAAAAAAAACTTTATTTAGCGAAGCCACTAAATTAATCTATGGAGTTTGTAAACCTTAAGCCCGGCCAAAAATTCTAAAAAAAAAAAACCGCTTCGCCGATGATTTCGAATGTAAGACAAACATGGCTCCTCCGGTAATTTGGAATGTACTTACATGTTATGTCTCTAATTAACCCCAACATAAAAAACTATAAGCATCTACTTGGAGAAATGTCTTAAGGCCCTACTTGATTTGCTGGTGTATAGCCTTGCCACAGTGAGGGATACAATTAAAAAAATACTTAAATTTATGATTTATGTTTATAATTTATATTGAAACTGAGTTAGAAGTCAATTAAAAATATATTTGAGACTATTAGTTCACCTTACTAACCGTTTTTTTACGTTTTTTTTTTTCCTTGTTAAAAAATGTAAAATATGGTAACTTAAAATGGCATCTCAAATAATAATTTTTCTCGACATATGGCAATACCTTTCTTATGTAATATCAAGTTTGAATTTACTTCGTTACATAGAAGCCGATTTTCCGCCATTTTTTGTTAAGAACAGTCTAGTTTTTTTCTTTATTCATTCTTGTTTGAGCATTCATCAGAGAAGTAAAAAAAAAATTTAAATGGTAATACATTTCTTATTGTATGTAATTTACATGTTTTTTAAATAAATTATATTTTCTAGAATTTAAAACGCGTATACATACCAATTACGATAAAATTAAATGTCCAGTCAGACAACCGTCGACCAAATGGTATTAATAAAAAAAAAAACGTAAGATCTTTACCAACAAGAAAAAGGAAGCAGATCAGAATGCGCAAAAAGAAAATCAGCCAACCAACAACGAAATCAACAAAAAAACGCGTCGACAACTTGAAGACCAATTAAAAGATCTGCAGGATCAGCTAGAAGCAATGAAACAGCAGCAAATTAATAACGAAGCCAGCAACATAATGTCAAATATAGCAAAAATGACCATAGAAAAGCAAAATTCCCAATAAGAACATCCGAAACCAGTTCCACCACCTCTTCCCATGTCCCACATTTCCCATAAAAATTCCTTTTAATGAATATTTAATCTTACTTAAAATAAAAATGAAATTTATAGTAGTATTAATAGTTATAAGCATAATTTTTTTAATAAAATTAACTGAATTACATGTATATTTTTTTATTACTCGTAAGAGTCTTCTCTATGATTGCCCATTGTCACATTTTTGTCAAGATTGGTCTTTACCCCCAGCAACAGCGGTTTTATGTTTCTGACCAAGAGTGGTCAGGACCAAATCCATAAAAGTGTTCCACAAAAAACTGAAACCAAATAAGTGTGGTACACCAAATTACTCGTAAGAGTCTCCTCTATGATTTCCCATTGTCACATTTTTGTCAAGATTGGTCTTTACCCCCAGCAATAGCGGTTTTATGTTTCTGACCCAGAGTGGTCAGGATAAAATCCATAAAAGTGTTCCACAAAAAACTGAAACCAGATAAGTGTGGTACACCAAATTACTCGTAAGGGTCTCCTCTATGATTTCCCATTGTCACATTTTTGTCAAGATTGGTCTTTACCCCTAGCAACAGCGGTTTTATGTTTCTGACCCAGAGTGGTCAGGATAAAATCCATAAAAGTGTTCCACAAAAAACTGAAACCAAATAAGTGTGGTACACCAAATTACTCGTAAGAGTCTCCTCTATGATTTCCCATTGTCACATTTTTTGTCAAGATTGGTCTTTACCCCTAGCAACAGCGGTTTTATGTTTCTGACCAAGAGTGGTCAGGATAAAATCCATAAAAGTGTTCCACAAAAAACTGAAACCAAATAAGTGTGGTACACCAAATTACTCGTAAGAGTCTCCTCTATGATTTCCCATTGTCACATTTTTGTCAAGATTGGTCTTTACCCCCAGCAACAGCGGTTTTATGTTTCTGACCCAGAGTGGTCAGGATAAAATCCATAAAAGTGTTCCACAAAAAACTGAAACCAAATAAGTTTGGTACACCAAATTACTCGTAAGAGTCTCCTCTATGATTTCCCATTGTCACATTTTTGTCAAGATTGGTCTTTACCCCTAGCAACAGCGGTTTTATGTTTCTGACCAAGAGTGGTCAGGATAAAATCCATAAAAGTGTTCCACAAAAAACTGAAACCAAATAAGTGTGGTACACCAAATTACTCGTAAGAGTCTCCTCTATGATTTGCCATTGTCACATTTTTGTCAAGATTGGTCTTTACCCCTAGCGACAGCGGTTTTATGTTTCTGACCAAGAGTGGTCAGGATAAAATCCATAAAAGTGTTCCACAAAAAACTGAAACCAGATAAGTGTGGTACACCAAATTACTCGTAAGAGTCTCCTCTATGATTTCCCATTGTCACATTTTTGTCAAGATTGGTCTTTACCCCTAGCAACAGCGGTTTTATGTTTCTGACCCAGAGTGGTCAGGATAAAATCCATAAAAGTGTTCCACAAAAAACTGAAACCAAATAAGTGTGGTACACCAAATTACTCGTAAGGCTCTCCTCTATGATTTCCCATTGTCACATTTTTGTCAAGATTGGTCTTTACCCCCAGCAACAGCGGTTTTATGTTTCTGACCAAGAGTGGTCAGGATAAAATCCATAAAAGTGTTCCATAAAAAACCGAAACCAAATAAGTGTGGTACACCAAATTACTCGTAAGAGTCTCCTATATGATTTCCCATTGTCACATTTTTTGTCAAGATTGGTCTTTACCCCCAGTAACAGCGGTTTTATGTTTCTGACCCAGAGTTGTCAGGATAAAATCCATAAAAGTGTTCCACAAAAAACTGAAACCAAATAAGTGTGGTACACCAAATTACTTGTAAGGGTCTCCTCTATGATTTCCCATTGTCACATTTTTGTCAAGATTGGTCTTTACCCCCAGCAACAGCGGTTTTATGTTTCTGACCAAGAGTGGTCAGGACAAAATCAATAAAAGTGTTCCACAAAAAACTGAAACCAAATAAGTGTGGTACACCAAATTACTCGTAAGAGTCTCCTCTATGATTTCCCATTGTCACATTTTTGTCAAGATTGGTCTATAACCCCAGCAAAAGCGGTTTTATGTTTCTGACCAAGAGTGGTCAGGACAAAATCCATAAAAGTGTTCCACAAAAAACTGAAACCAAATAAGTGTGGTACACCAAATTACTCGTAAGGGTCTCCTCTATGATTTCCCATTGTCACATTTTTGTCAAGATTGGTCCTTACCCCCAGCAACAGCGATTTTATGTTTCTGACCAAGAGTGGTCAGGATAAAATCCATAAGTGTTCCACAAAAAACTGAAACCAAATAAGTGTGGTACACAAAATTACTCGTAAGGGTCTCCTCTATGATTTCCCATTGTCACATTTTTGTCAGGATTGGTCTTTACCCCCAGCAACAGCGGTTTTATGTTTCTGACCCAGAGTGGTCAGGATAAAATCCATAAATGTGTTCCACAAAAAACTGAAACCAAATAAGTGTGGTACACCAAATTACTCGTAAGGGTCTCCTCTATGATTTTCCATTGTCACATTTTTGTCAAGATTGGTCTTTACCCTCAGCAACAGCGGTTTTATGTTTCTGACCCAGAGTGGTCAGGATAAAATCCATAAAAGTGTTCCACAAAAAACTGAAACCAGATAAGTGTGGTACACCAAATTACTCGTAAGGGTCTCCTCTATGATTTCCCATTGTCACATTTTTGTCAAGATTGGTCTTTACCCCCAGCAACAGCGGTTTTATGTTTCTGACCCAGAGTGGTCGGGATAAAATCCATAAAAATGTTCCACAAAAAACTGAAACCAGATAAGTGTGGTACACCAAATTACTCGTAAGGGTCACCTCTATGATTTCCCATTGTCACATTTTTGCCAAGATTGGTCTTTACCCCCAGCAACAGCGGTTTTATGTTTCTGACCAAGAGTGGTCAGGACAAAATCAATAAAAGTGTTCCACAAAAAACTGAAACCAAATAAGTGTGGTACACCAAATTACTCGTAAGAGTCTCCTCTATGATTTCCCATTGTCACATTTTTGTCAAGATTGGTCTATAACCCCAGCAACATTGGTTTTATGTTTCTGACCAAGAGTGGTCAGGACAAAATCCATAAAAGTGTTCCACAAAAAACTGAAACCAAATAAGTGTGGTACACCAAATTACTCGTAAGGGTCTTCTCTATGATTTCCCATTGTCACATTTTTGTCAAGATTGGTCCTTACCCCCAGCAACAGCGATTTTATGTTTCTGACCAAGAGTGGTCAGGATAAAATCCATAAAAGTGTTCCACAAAAAACTGAAACCAAATAAGTGTGGTACACCAAATTACTCGTAAGGGTCTCCTCTATGATTTCCCATTGTCACATTTTTGTCAAGATTGGTCTTTACCCCCAGCAACAGCGGTTTTATGTTTCTGACCAAGAGTGGTCAGGATATAATCCATAAAAGTGTTCCACAAAAAACTGAAACCAAATAAGTGTGGTACACCAAATTACTCGTAAGGGTCTCCTCTATGATTTTCCATTGTCACATTTTTGTCAAGATTGGTCTTTACCCCCAGCAACAGCGGTTTTATGTTTCTGACCAAGAGTGGTCAGGACAAAATCCATAAAAGTGTTCCACAAAAAACTGAAACCAAATAAGTGTGGTACACCAAATTACTCGTAGGAGTCTCCTCTATGATTTCCCATTGTCACATTTTTGTCAAGATTGGTCTATACGCCCAGCAACAGCGGTTTTATGTTTCTGACCAAGAGTGGTCAGGACAAAACCCATAAAAGTGTTCCACAAAAAACTGAAACCAAATGAGTGTGGTACACCAAATTACTCGTAAGGGTCTCCTCTATGATTTCCCATTGTCACATTTTTGTCAAGGTTGGTCTTTACCCCCAGCAACAGCGGTTTTATGTTTCTGACCAAGAGTGGTCAGGATAAAATCCATAAAAGTGTTCCACAAAAAACTGAAACCAAATAAGTGTGGTACACCAAATTACTCGTAAGGGTCTCCTCTATGATTTTGCATTGTCACATTTTTGTCAAGATTGGTCTTTACCCCCAGCAACAGCGGTTTTATGTTTCTGACCCAGAGTGGTCAGGATAAAATCCATAAAAGTGTTCCACAAAAAACTGAAACCAGATAAGTGTGGTACACCAAATTACTCGTAAGGGTCTCCTTTATGATTTCCCATTGTCACATTTTTGTCAAGATTGGTCTTTACCCCCAGCAACAGCGGTTTTATGTTTCTGACCAAGAGTGGTCAGGACAAAATCCATAAAAGTGTTCCACAAAAAACTGAAACCAAATAAGTGTGGTACACCAAATTAATCGTAGGAGTCTCCTCTATGATTTCCCATTGTCACATTTTTGTCAAGATTGGTCTATACCCCCAGCAACAGCGGTTTTATGTTTCTGACCAAGAGTGGTCAGGACAAAACCCATAAAAGTGTTCCACAAAAAACTGAAACCAAATAAGTGTGGTACACCAAATTACTCGTAAGGGTCTCCTCTATGATTTCCCATTGTCACATTTTTGTCAAGATTGGTCTTTACCCCCAGCTACAGCGGTTTTATGTTTCTGACCAAGAGTGGTCAGGATAAAATCCATAAAAGTGTTCCACAAAAAACTGAAACCAAATAAGTGTGGTACACTGAGGGAAAAAATCGTCGTCAAATCAAACATTTTCGTACTCATTTTTAAAATTCTCAAATTTTTGAAAGACATTTTAATAATGAAATGAAATTTTATAAAATTAAATATGTTTCGGTCTTGATTTTAAAAGTATATTTTTTGAATTAAATATAAAAAAACTCCTTTTTATTTCATGATGCTGCCATGATGAAAATAATCATTTTGATTGTAAACAATAGCAAAATGAGTTTTAAACAACTTTAAAAACGACGCCATATAAATTACGCAATTATTTTAGAAAAGTCTCGTGGCGTATCATAAGTGAAAACTTTTAAATTTCCATAAAAATTAAGTAAACGAAAAACAATAAATATTTTCTGAAAGAAAACAATGAACTAAATTTTTGTAATAAGTGACAAAATCTAAAAGTAAATACATATGTATGTATTGACATAAATAAAAAAAAACGGTGTGGAAATTAATGTGAAAATTAATGTGAAAATTAATGTGAAAATTAATGTGAAAATTAATGTGAAAATTAATGTGGAGTACCTGTTTGCGGAAATTAATGTGGAGTTCCTATAATCCCGAAGAAAATTAACATTTTATGACAGCAGTCCCGGAATTTTTGTATTATTTGATGTCTATTTAATGTCGGTGCTCTGACAAAAACACCTATGTGTATTTATTAAAAAGACTAGCTAATTTGTGAACGTTTGCGTTGAATTTTAAGGTAATCTTAATGGAAAAAGTAGATTTGCAATATTATTTAAATATGTATGTAAGAGGTGTAACTTTAAAAGATCGCGAAAGGACAAAATTAATCTAATTCGTAGACGTCTTCAAAAAAATTTTGAAAATCACATGGGTGTTTTCGTCAGAGCAGCGACGATATATTATTTTATTTCTATATATAGAAAATTGCATCTTTATAACTTTTCTGTGGTAAAGAAAAATAAATAAAATGTGTATATAAATATAAAAAAATTCCAATTGTTTTATTTACATTGAACATTTTAGGAAACAGAAAGAAAATTATATAAATAATTTTTAATATTTAATTTGATTATGTGCACTTTTGATTTGAACATATAAACATTCTCAAATCAACGTTGTTTCATTTCGTTTTTAAAATTTTGTTTGTTACTCAAGCCATATTAAAAGTGTCGATAAACATTTTCAATTTGAGAAAAAACAAAGTTTGTTGACTTTTGTCACTGTTTTATTTTTAATTTGAGATTGTTTTTGCTTGATTTGAGAATTTTTTTTTCTTAGTGTACACCAAATTACTCGTAAGGGTCTCCTCTATGATTTCCCATTGTCACATTTTTGTCAAGATTGGTCTTTACCCCCAGCTACAGCGGTTTTATGTTTCTGACCAAGAGTGGTCAGGATAAAATCCATAAAAGTGTTCCACAAAAAACTGAAACCAAATAAGTGTGGTACACCAAATTACTCGTAAGGGTCTCCTCTATGATTTCCCATTGTCACATTTTTGTCAAGATTGGTCTTTACCCCCAGCAACAGCGGTTTTATGTTTCTGACCAAGAGTGGTCAGGATAAAATCCATAAAAGTGTTCCACAAAAAACTGAAACCAAATAAGTGTGGTACACCAAATTATTCGTAAGGGTCTCCTCTATGATTTCCCATTTTCACAATTTTGTCAAGATTGGTCTTTACCCCCAGCAACAGCGGTTTTATGTTTCTGACCAAAGTGGTCAGGACAAAATCCATAAAAGTGTTCCACAAAAAACTGAAACCAAATAAGTGCGGTACACCAAATTACTCGTAAGGGTCTCCTCTATGATTTCCCATTGTCACATTTTTGTCAAGATTGGTCTTTACCCCCAGCAACAGCGGTTTTATGTTTCTGACCAAGAGTGGTCAGGACAAAACCCATAAAAGTGTTCCACAAAAAACTGAAACCAAATGAGTATGGTACACCAAATTACTCGTAAGGGTCTCCTGTATGATTTCCCATTGTCACATTTTTGTCAAGATTGGTCTATAACCACAGCAACAGCGGTTTTATGTTTCTGACCAAGAGTGGTCAGGACAAAATCCATAAAAGTGTTCCACAAAAAACTGAAACCAAATAAGTGTGGTACACCAAATTACTCGTAAGGGTCTCCTCTATGATTTCCCATTGTCACATTTTTGTCAAGATTGGTCTTTACCCCCAGCAACAGCGGTTTTATGTTTCTGACCCAGAGTGGTCAGGATAAAATCCATAAAAGTGTTCCACAAAAAACTGAAACCAGATAAGTGTGGTACACCAAATTACTCGTAAGGGTCTCCTCTATGATTTCCCATTGTCACATTTTTGTCAAGATTGGTCTTTACCCCTAGCAACAGCGGTTTTATGTTTCTGACCCAGAGTGGTCAGGATAAAATCCATAAAAGTGTTTCACAAAAAACTGAAACCAAATAAGTGTGGTACACCAAATTACTCGTAAGAGTCTCCTCTATGATTTCCCATTGTCACATTTTTGTCAAGATTGGTCTTTACCCCTAGCAACAGCGGTTTTATGTTTCTGACCAAGAGTGGTCAGGATAAAATCCATAAAAGTGTTCCACAAAAAACTGAAACCAAATAAGTGTGGTACACCAAATTACTCGTAAGGGTCTCCTCTATGATTTCCCATTGTCACATTTTTGTCAAGATTGGTCTTTACCCCCAGCAACAGCGGTTTTATGTTTCTGACCCAGAGTGGTCTGGATAAAATCCATAAAAGTGTTCCACAAAAAACTAAAACCAGATAAGTGTGATACACCAAATTACTCGTAAGAGTCTCCTCTATCATTTCCTATTGTTACTTTTTTGTCAAGATTGGTTCTTATTCCTAGTTATATCAGTTTTGTGGTAATGATCTTGATTAATCAACATAACATCCACAAAAGTGTTCCACAAAAATCTGAAATCATAAATACATGCAAGCAGTAGTACAAAATTTAACATATCTGTGTCACCCTGTGAATCAAAAAAAAAAAAAAAGTTAGCGACGTCGCTAATTTCACGGAGGTTGTTTTAGAAATTTTGCTACCAAAACTTACAAGGATTTTTGTGGAAGAGCGCACTGCAGCCGAACGCGAAAGTTATCCAACGTGTTGTGTTTTCGATAACATAGAAAGTTTTTCGATAATATACAAGATTGTTGAAAAAAGCACTGCAGATGAAAATTTAAAAGATTTAATTAGAACTTGATGTAAAAAGCGCCGCAGGCGAAAATTTGGTACCAAAAATCGCGGCGATTTCTGGTACCAAATTTTCGCCTGCGGCGCTTTTTACAACAAGTTCTGATTAAATCTTTTAAATTTTCGGTAACATAGAAATTTGTCGCAATAAAGAAAATTTAAAAGATTTAATCAGATCCTGTCGCAATAAGACCTGTCGCAATAAGCGCCGCATGCGAAATTTTTTTTTTTTTTTTTTTTTTTTTCATATTTTATTTATTGAATCTTCACTTTAATTCCGGGAACTAACAATAAGTGTTCATATCTTATATCTAAATAAGTATTCTTAATATTAAGTCCAGCCAGTGCCAGACAAAATTTAATTTTCTCAAATATTTCTTAAATTTATTTGTTTATAAATGTTCTCAAATGCATCTCTCCTTCCAGTTTGTTAGCTAAATCAGCAGTCACCGTCCTTCTAAGGCGTTGGTGGCCACGATTATTAAGTAGATTTCTTGCCAGATAGTTTGGATGCGTTTCCAGTTTTCTCATGTAATTTTGGGTGTGTTTTACGATTTCATCTTTAACATAAGCAACATTTAAATCCTTGTGTATGTTGGAATTTCTAACATACCAAGGGGCGCATGTTATCATTCGTAAAATGTTGTTCTGCGAAAATTTGGTACCAAAAATCGCGGCGATTTTTGGTACCAAATTTTCGCCTGCGGCGCTTTCTACAATAAGATCTGATTAAATCTTTTAAATTTTCGGCAACATACAAATTTGTCGCAATAAGCGCCGCATGCGAAAATTTGGTACCAAAAATCGCGGCGATTTTTGGTACCAAATTTTCGCATACGGCGCTTATTGCGACAGGTTGTAATTAAATCTTTTAAATTTTCGGTAACATACAAATTTGTCGCAAAAAGGACCGCAAGCGAAAAATTGGTATTAAAAATTGTTGCAAAACATCGCCGCGATGTTTGAATGTCGAAGCAAGTCAAATAGAACACTCGATGTATTTTTGCATGTTTCCTAAAAACTCTGAAAAACAAACAAATCAGCCGTCAAGTTTCGCATTTGGCAGTTATTATAACTTGTTTGTATTGTACCGAAAGTAACATCAGGATCCTCGTTCTCGACTTAACTGATATATTTTCCCTTATTGTTTGTTTAATTTTTGTTGAGATTTCTAAATATTGTTATTGGGAGTTCTTTCATTATTAATGGGAGTTATTTCATTGGCACTTATTTCATTTTGTAGGTGGAAGTTATTTCATTGTGGTTGGGACTTATTTCATTTTTTTCTCCATTGGGACATATTTCATTTTTGGTGGGATTTATTTCATTGGGAGTTATTTCGTGGGAGTTATTTCATGTGGGAGTTATTTCGTGTCGCCAAAAATACCATTTCCATTTAATTTTTTGAATTTAAGAAAAAATAGTTACATGATTTTCAAATTATTTTACAAACACAACTAAATTTTTCTGAAATACTGATTAAATAGTGGAATTGAAATATTTTATGGTATAGTATTTTTTTTGGTTTTTGAGAACCGGTACCAGGATCAGAACCGGGAATACCGGTATTCCCGGGAATATATCTAGAACCGGGAAACCGGTACCAGAACCGGGAATACCGGTATTACCGGGAATACCGAGAACCGGGAAATGGGGGGCACTAGAATGTATTAATGAAAAATTAGTTTTAAAGAAAAATAATAAAAAGTCAGTTCACTTGATGTTACCTTCAGCATTTTATGAGTGTATTGTCTGTCTGCTCTCTACAATACGTAGCAAGAGAATAAAGTTAGATACACTCATATCAGGGATGTTAAATGGGGTTTTCTATTTTGTACCAACTTTCAAAATAAATTGTACTTTTTGGACCCTCACGGTACCAATTTTTTTATTTATAAAAACTTAATTTAAATTTAACACTTTCGTGTAAATTCGGGTTTGCCGAATCTTTTATACCCTGGGCGCCAGGGGCGTTTTTGAACAATTTCTTAAAATCTAGTCTGCGGAAAAATGTCTCAGTGTCCGATACTTTTTCTATAAGAATAACTCTCAGAGTTCTAGAAATTTTTTGACAGGTAATATGAATTTGATTGTGAGTGTATGAACACGAAAAATGTATCTGAATCGCTTTAAAGATAAAATGTCTCAGAATCTGCAATTACACTCAAAAAAACCTTGTAAAACGACAAGAAAAGTTTATAACTTTTTTTTGACAACAATTTCTTGTAATTTTACATACTTTTTACCAATAATTTTGTCCTTTAACAAGCTTTTTACCAATAAAATTGTAAATTTACAATTTGTTTGACGCTATAAAACTTACAAGGAGGTTTCGTGTTTTTACTAGATAATTTGCTACATCCTATTTTACGAGAATTCCTTGTAAAAATTACGACCTTTTTCGTAGTTTTACAAGATTTTTACCAATAAAATTGTAAGTTTACAACTTTTCTAGCGCAATAAATCTCGTAAATTTACTAGATTTTTTTTTGTAAAAAATGTTGAAAATTTGTAAAATTACAAAAAAAAATTAAATTTCGATCGAAAATTTTTTGTTAATAACAGGGAAAACGGTCAAATATTGGTAAAATCGGATGACGAGACTTTTTCTAGTAATTTTATGAGGGTTTTTTTGTGTGTAATACTATCTTAATTTTTTAGTTTGAAAAAGTTAAGTTTTTGTCAATAGATAGTTGACTGAGACTTCTGTGAAAAATTCTGAGACTTTTTCTTTGATAAAAGTAAGAATTTTATCAAGTGAACAGTTCATTCGAATAAGGACGTATATATCGCTTTTTCGAAAACACGTTTTTTTGCATAAATTGATTTTTAGCAAAGCTCAACAATCCTCTGCAAAAAATTTTGGTAAAATTTTGACTTTTTAGCCTAAAAATGGCTTTAAAAGTGCAATTCATTTAGGAAAAAATTGAAGTCCGATTTTTGGCAAGATCTCTTTCGAATACCTTTCAAAAATTTTGTATATGTGTAGAAGTGAGTTAAATCTTAAAGCTAATGCAACAAAGTTGGCAAAAATGTTAGTTTTTAACCGTTTTCTGCGTTTTTTTTATTGTCCCCTGCATGAACTGTTCAAGTGTCAAATTCTGAGGCCTTTTCTATAAAAACAAGTTTTTAACATATGAAAATGTTTAAAAAAAAAAGCTAAAAACTAAAATGAGTCTCATTTATGGTGTAAATCGGTCTAGCATTAGTTCCCTTTTGAGGATGTTTTTAAGAAAAGAAAAACATCTGGGGGCCTTCAACGATAATTCGATGAAATTGAAAATTTTTAAATTGTACCAAATGTGTCGCGGTAGTACCACGGTACTTTTTAAGGTCAAAATGTACCAAAAAAAGTACAATTGTACCAACTTTAACATCCCTGACTCATATACATATTTTTGTACTGCATTTGCTTAAATTGTCTATGTTTGTAGTGGTGACTACAAATAATTGGTTTGTTTACATTTTCTGAATTTCAATTGTGATTTCTGAATTTCAATTGGGCTTTTCTGAATTTCAATTGTGATATTCTGAATTTCAATTGATCTTTTCTGAATTTCAATTGGGCTTTTCTGAATTTCAATTGTGCTTTTCTGAATTTCAATTGGGATTTTCTAGATTTCAATTGTGCTTTTCTGAATTTCAATTGGGCTTTTCTGAATTTCAATTGTGATTTTCTGAATTTCAATTACGATTTCTGAATTTCAATTGGGCTTTTCCGAATTTCAATTGGGCCATTCTGAATTTTAATTGTGATTTTCTGAATTTCAATTGTGATTTTCTGAATTTCAATTAGGCATTTCTGAATTTCAATTGTGCTTTTCTGAATTTCAATTGTGCTTTTCTGAATTTCAATTGTGCTTTTCTGAATTTCAATTGGGCTATTCTGAATTTCAATTGTGATTTTCTGAATTTCAATTGTGATTTTCTGAATTTCAATTGGGCTTTTCTGAATTTTAATTACGATTTCTGAAGTTCAATTGGGCTTTTCTGAATTTCAATTGTGCTTTTCCAAATTTCAATTGTGCTTTTCTGAATTTCAATTGGGCTTTTCTGAATTTCAATTGTACTTTTCTGAATTTCAATTGTGATTTTCTGAATTCCAATTGTGATTTTCTGAATTTCAATTGTGCTTTTCTGAATTTCAATTGTGCTTTTCTGAATTTCAATTGGGCTTTCTGAATTTCAATTGTAATTTTCTGAATTTCAATTGTGCTTTTCTGAATTTCAATTGTGCTTTTCTGAATTTCAATTGTGCTTTTCTGAATTTCAATTGTGATTTTCTGAATTTCAATTACGATTTCTGAATTTCAATTGATCTTTTCTGAATTTCAATTGGGGTTTTCTGAATTTCAATTACGATTTCTGAATTTCAATTGTGCTTTTCTGAATTTCAATTGGGCTTTTCTGAATTTCAATTGTGCTTTTCTGAATTTCAATTGTGATTTTCTGAATTTCAATTGTGCTTTTCTGAATTTCAATTGGGCTTTTCTGAATTTCAATTGTGATTTCTGAATTTCAATTGAGCTTTTCTGAATTTCAATTGTGATTTCTGAATTTCAATTGGGCTTTTCTGAATTTCAATTATGATTTCTGAATTTCAATTGCGCTATTCTGAATTTCAATTGGGATTTCTGAATTTCAATTGTGATTTCTGAATTACAATTGATCTTTTCTGTTTTGGAAAAGGTGTAATCAGTGGCGTATCCAGGATTTTATTTCGGTGGGGGCCCAACATTTTTTGGCGTACGGACATAGCGCCCAAGTGCATATCGCCCAATTTAAAAAAGTCATTCCACCCAAAAAAATGTGTGTTAGTTGTTGTTGCAAAATTTTTTGGACGATATGGCCATTATTTTTGGGTATTTTAACAATTTTCTTTAAATTTATATAAATTATCAAAAATGTCATATTACCCAAATATCAATATGTTATATTTATAAAATGTCATAGCACCCAAAAAAATAATCATAAAACTCACCAAAATTGTTTTTTTTTTTTAACACAATATTTTAAAGTTTTTATGCGTAGCCGGCCTTCGGCCGGGCTTAGGGATTACAAAATCCATGCATTAAACCCACCCTCTCCGCAAAGTAAAGTTTTCTAGGGTAGCAGTCCTTTACGCTACCAAATTTGTTATGCCTCAAAAAGGCCTAATAACCAAAATAGCTTTGGTTTGCAGAGAGGGTGCACTCAGAAAAAAAACTAACTAAAAAATGGGAAAATTAACTAAATCCAAGGAAAATTGATAATGATTTAGCTCCACTGCCATGTACTCCTACTTTTTAGACCATATTTTTCTTTAAAAGAAGGACCAATTTGAACTAGAAAATGGGAAAAAATTTCCCATTTTTTAGTTAAAAAAACATTTCTGATAAGGAAATTTTTCCTAAAAATTATTTAATTTCATATTTTTTAATGGTTTATTAATAGAATAGCATGTGAATACACACATAATTCTCATTGGGTACATATTTTATTTTAAATATAAAGAAACGTTTGTTTCTTACAGTCAAGTAATAAATTTAATTAGTTTTTTTAGTTAAATTACAACAAAAACTTTGTATTTGACGTTTGTTCCCAGACTATGGGAAAACACGCCAAAGCCAAGGTCTTTGTTGTGATTAAAATATTATTTTTTTTCTAACACATGCATCTGTAGAAAAAAATGTAAATATTAAATTTATTACTTGTTATACAAGATCAAACTTTTTGTATTCATGTACTACAAATAATAAACAAAATGTGAACTACAAGCAAGCATGAAAAAAATACATAAATTAAAAAAACAATTTCAAGTTATGAAAAATTTACTAAACTTTTGGAAAAAACTTCCTCAAATTAAAGAAGATAAATATGATGAACTAATTGGTAGGAAATTACGTCCTAAAACTGATTTTTTTGAACTAAATTTTGTTTTAAGAAATATGTCTTAAACATAAAGATTTTTTTCAATTATTTATGGAAAATTTCTTTGGCGGTAAGAATTTCTTCCATGTATTAGGGAATTCCATTTAAGGAAAATGATGGCCTATTTAACAGTACATGAACTAAAATATTTTCCTAATAGTTAGGAAAATTTCCCAACTTTTAGTTAATTTTAACTTAATTGTGGGAAAATTTATAAACTATTTTGAAGAAAAATTTTCCAAATTTTAAGTTTCTTCTTTTTTTTGAGTGTGGGTTTAATGCATGGAGTAAGTAATCCCTAAGCCCGGCCGAAGGCCGGCTACGCAGAAAACCTTTATTACAATAAAACAAATCATAGAAGTCGTAATTTCGACATTTCGCCCAAAAAAAAAATATTTTGGATTTTTTGACAATTTTGTTTTGGGAGAAATAACATTTTTAGACCTATCATTTTGGGCTATATGTCGCAGCGTGGGCGATATGTCATTCACGGTTTTGGGCGATAAGACCTTGGGCGCTATGTCCGTACGCCCATTTTTTTCAATTTTTTTTTTTACAAAAAATTTACATAACAGCACATGTTTAAGAATTTTTCTCGATATTTTCCTTGAACTGAATGTATCACAATCAGATTCTTCATTTTTGTGTAAGTTTAAAACTGGAAAAAAAATAAAATTTTTTTATTATTTTAAAATTTTTTGAGAGACTTAAGCCTTTTTTTAAATATGAATTGTATCAGATGCTGATACATTTTAACAAAATAAATTATCAGCATCTGAATTTTTTTCAAAGAATTTATGACCATTTCCAGTTAAGACAGTTTTTGTTATAGAAAAAGTCAAAATCTCTAAATCATATTTCCAATGGAAAACGTTTCTCTTGAAATAGTCATTTTGAAATAGTGTAGAGATAGGGATTGACCAAAGACGATGATGATAATTTTATATTTTATGGGAGCAACAACCTTGTCCAGACATACGTCCAAGACGGTCAATGTCTCTTATTTTAATTTAATTTAGAAAGGATCGGAACAGACGGCAAGCGTCCAATTCTAATCACAATCTTATTTATTTATAAAAAAAAATTATCAGGGGTTTCTAATTGAAACACCGTAGTTAATTTTAATCAACTTTATTAGTTGGCGTTTGCATAAGGAATGACAATATTTTGATCTGAACTCTAACTTAAAAGGAAACAAGTAAAAAAGATAAATTCGGCCGTGCCGAATTTTAAATACCCTCCATCTGTATCCCAGTATTTATAAATTAATACGATTTTCTAATGCACGTTCTTTAAAAATTTAATATCAATGGCACAGATTAATACAGACTCGACAATTATAACAAGTGTCAAAAAAGTAGTCTTTAACCATATGGTTATTTTTTTCAAATTATTCTACTAAATAGGTTAGAGAGAGAAAACCAATATAACACGCCATACGAAAAAAAAGGTAGAACGGCTTTTATTGTTTTACTCACTTCTAACTAGTAGAAAGTGTTGCCATGCTTTAAACCAGCTAAAAACCGATCTGTATCTTCTAAAATCGCTAAGTTTTTACCCATTTTTGTTTTACAACTCTACTGTCTAGTCTGAAATATAGTCTGTGTCTATGGTGTTTAGAAAATATTTTTTTTGCCCATTACCAGGGCTGGAAAATCTCTAAACACCGTTTCTGTTAAAATAGCGTGTTTTTTTTTAAATTTATATGAATATGTATATCAAAATTGCTACACTAAAAAAATTATAACGGTAGATTCCTCTACAAAAGACAGTTAAAACAACTACATTTGTTGTTGTTTAGACGTCTACGTTGTTGTTTTTAACTATTAATTAAAACGTCTCCCTATTGTCACCCGGGGATCTTTATGGAATTGGTTTTATTTTGTAGATCAGAAAAAATAAATGGACACATATTTTTTTTAGCGGCCCAAATTCATATTTAGGGGGTAAAAAGGAGGGGGAAAACAAGGCAATTTTTAAGTTTTTAATTCAATTCCATTTTATGAGGACAATTGCGGAAAAACGCTTTCCGCTCCAATTTGTTAACATTCATCAAAACAAAAAAAAAAAAAACGAAATGTTAACTTCCATTAATTTCTCAATTTAATTTAGCATCGTTTGGAATAGTTTTGTAAAATATTACACATTTTCGATGAAATATTGATAAAATTAGCTTATTAAGGTACCTACAGACGACGCAATATTATGCACAATATTTTTGACGTTTTCCCACAATTGGCATACATAAAAATACTGAAATCGATTTGATTTGTAAAAATAATATTTATAAAATTTATTCTTAATGAATAAAATTTATTTAAAAAAAAAATTAATTAACTTATTTTATTTTAAATTTTTAAATTAAAAAAATTAAGTAACTCAAAATAAAAACTTATTAATGGTAAAATTAAAAAAAAAGCCACAAATGAAAAAAAAAAAAAAAATTATACTCTCGGCCAAACCGGGAGACGAACCTGGTGCCCCCAAATTAATATCCGACGACACTACCATTAGACCATTGGCAGCATTAAAAATGCATGTTAAATTCGCAACTCTGTTAGAAGGTTTGTTTGATTATAACACAGCAATGCTTAAAATAACTTATATACCCAGTGGTAGGTATACCCAGTGGTAGGTATACCCAGTGGTAGGTATACCGAGTGGTAGGTTTAAAAATATATTCCTAGTTTTTTATAGGGATCATACTATACTATAAGCTAACAAAATTAACCGTTACTAACAGTGTTGCCAGAAATCGTTTGTAAGAATTGGACGCAAAATATAAATATATTGAATGTGTTTGATATTGATCTTATCCAAGAAATTATAAAAAAAAAACAATTAAAACACAAATAAAGAGTGGATGGTATATAAAAAATGTATAAAATACATTTTTTTTCCCAAAAATTATTTCATTTACCCAATGACAAAGAATACAAAAGATTGTTAGGCCGAATATAAATTATTAAGGTGATTTTAATAAATTCTAATTTTATAAACAATATTAAAGCTAAAAAATAAATAAAAAAAAAAAAAAAAAACTTCATCCCGACCATGACTCAAACCTGCGACCATATGAATGATAAGCCAACAGTGCAGCCATCATACCACAGACTGTTTCTGAATGTCTTAGCAATTTAACGACTATCTTAAAAGAGATAAACAAAACCGAGCATATTACAACAATATACCATATTTTTTCCACCAAAATTCAGTTTCGCTTTTAAAGAAAAACAAAACTACATTTAATTAATAATTAATTACTGCACATTCATATATTTGCAAAAACTGAGAAAAATCAATGACTCGATAAATATAATGACGGGTATAGATTTAGGTGATTTAAATAAAATTATAATAATAAACAATATTAACAAACAAAAAAAAAAAAAAAATATCTTGAGTCCTAAGATGATTCGAACTCGTTACTCCATGTATGAAAAGCCAACACTCTAGCCATCATACCACAGACTGATTAAAAGTTTTACAATTTAGCGGGTATGTTAAAAGAACGAGAACCAAAACAGATAAATTTAAAAAAGCATTTAAGTAAACTGGAGTAATAACTCTTAAAACATAAAATATTAACAATATTTTTCAAATGTATTTAAATATGTTTATTAAAGGCCAAGATAAATCATCTTCTAAATGTGTCAATTTTGCTCCAAATTTGCTCATATTTTCTACATAGGCCACAAAGACCATATTTACACTCCATGTTAAAATTTGTTTACATACGTTAATCAGAATTTGAGTTATAGTATTTTACATGCTAGGTTTGTATGGGGGGTGTCACACCCCTTTTTTCTATTCCGCCCAAATTTTACATATAGATCAGACATGCTAAAATATCATTCCATACCAAATTTCATTCTAATCTGTTAAACAGAAGCCGAGTTATAGCATTTTGAATGCTAGGCTAATGTGGGAGGTGCCACTCCCCTTTGTCCAATTCTTCTAAAATTTTACACAGACATTGTACATGGTACAATATTATTCTGTACCAAATTTTATTTGAATCTGTAAAGTAGAAGCTGTGTAAACGCATTTTGTATTTTTTTTTTTAGAGGTGTCGTTAAACTTTCACTCATAACTTTTGATCGGCTGGGCCGATTTCGCTCAAATGCAATACCAAACTTCTCGGGAGAACTTCCAACAAATATGTTAAGTTTCAGTCATCTCTGTGTAATATTTTGTCCGCTACAGCATTTTCAACAGACAGACGGACAGACGGACATCGCTAGAATGTCTTAAAATCGATCGGGCATCATGAATATATATACTTTATGGGGTCCCAGACCGATATTTCGATGAGTTACAAACAGAATGACAAACTTATATATACCCTCTATCACTAAGTGGAGGGTATAAAAATTGACAAACAAAATAAATTGATCTCTAGAATATCAATTGAGAATAAAAAAAATATTTACTGAGAGTTTGAGTGACAATTAATGGTAAGCCAGTATCACATTAGTTAAATGCACACACACACTTAAGTAGTGGTTAAAAGTGAGAATTAAATAAACTCAAGCTAAACTGGTTTGAGCTAACATAATTGAAACAAAATATGCAAATACAATGCATTATTAGAAAAAGAGCATTATTGAAATGAGTGCATTTAGCTAATGGGATATTTATGAAAAAATAAATGAGTTATTTAATATAAAAAAGAAACAGTCAATAAAATTTAAATAAATGCATGTAAAAATATTAATGTAAAAAAAATAATATCACAAAATAATATAAATATAAAAATAATTATAATACTTCAAAAATACAAATATGTGGCCGCTACAATAGTCAAAATGATTCTGTAAACATATTCATAAAATACTTTTCCAAAAGAAAAGACTCCGATTGTAAGACATTTCCCAGAATCTGAGATATTTCTAGTCTAGCACATTTACTCAGATTCTGAAACATTGTACACAAAAAGTTTTAGATTCTGAGAATAAAACCTTTTTCCTAAAGAAAAATTCTCGGATTCTGAGAAAATTTTCCTATAGAAAAAGTCTAAAATTCTAAGACATTTTTCTTATAGAAAAAGTCTCAGATTCTTAAGACATTTTTCCTATAGCAAAATTCTCAGATTCTTCGACAATTTTCCTATAGAAGATATCTCAGATTCTAAGACATTTTTTCTACTGAAAATTTCTTAGATTTTGAGACATTTTTTTTTTCGAAAAAGTCTCAGATGCTTTAACACTTTTCCTATAGAAAAATTTTCAAATTCTTAGACATTTTCCTATAGAACAAGTCTCAGATTCTGAGAAATTTTGCCTATAGGAAATTGTCAGATTCTGAAACATTTTTCATATAGCAAAAGCTTCGGATTCTAAGATATTTTTTCTAAAGAAAAAGTTTCAGATTCTGAAATATTTTTCCCATAGAAAAATACTCAGATTCTGAGACATTTTTCTTATAGAAAAATATATTTTTACAATAGAAAAAGTCTTAGATTTTGAGCATTTTTCTGTACCAAAAGTCTCAGCTTGTGTCTCTGACAATGAGACACTTTTCCTATACACAAAATCTTAGATTTAGAGACAATTTTCCTTAAGAAAAATTCGGTGATTCTGAGACATTTTTCGTAAAAAAAGTATAAAATTCTGAGACATTTTCCAAGATTGTAGGAAAAATTCTGAGAAATTTTTCATATAGAAAAGCCTCAGATTCTAAAAATTTTTTTTATAGAAAAAATATCAGATTTTGCGACATTTTTCAGATTCAGAGACATTATTCCTTTAGATTCTGAAACATTTTTTATATAGAAAAGCCTCAGATTCTGAGAAATCTTTATAGAAAAAGTCTCAGATTCTGAGACATTATTCCTATAGAAAAAGTCATAGATTCTGAGAAAAATGCCAATATTTTAAGACATTACTACAAAAAAGTCTTAGATTCTCAGACATTTTTCTTATAGAAAGTTCTAGATTCTGAGACATTTTTTTTTTAGAAAGATACGATTCTGAGACATTGTTTTTTAAGATTTGACAACATTTTACTTACAATTAGGTCTATTTTTTGTGTACATAAAACTTCAGATTCTAAGATATTTTTCAATAGAATCTTAAGTTGAAAAGTTTTAAATTCTAAAAAAAAATTTTCAGATTTTGAGATTCTTTTAACAGAAAAATTTTCATTTTCAAAACATTTTTCTTCAAAAAATTTTATATTCTTAATGTTTTTCGATTTTTTAAGAAGTTTTTTAATATTGTACTTGTTATTTGATACCAAATCCTGAAATTTATGAAATTGTATACGCCACTGGGTGTAATTAAAATGATTTCAGTTTCCTACTATAAATTGGGTAAATTTACACACACTGCGTAATTATCTATATAAATAAAAATCAATTGTCGTTCGTTGGTAACAGCATCAGTTGAGAACGGATGGACCGATTTGGATGATTTTTTTTTTGAAATGTTCGTCATAGTCCAACTTAGGTTTTTACGTAAAGAAAATTTGACCATGCCCACTTTTACGCCCACTTTTTTTGATTTATATAAAATCGGAAAACGGCTGCACCGATCAGGGTAATTTTTTATTTTAAGGTTCATAATAAAGTATTTTAAGTTTTTACTGAAAGAAAAATCGACCACACCTACTTTTACGCCCACTTTTTCAATTTATCTAAAATCTGAGAATTGCTGGACCGATTTGACTAAATTTTTTTTAAATGAATTATCATCACATTCCAACTTTGGTTTTTACGAAATCAGAAATTGAAGGTTTTTACGCATAGTAAAATTTCCCACCCTCACTTTTTTTATGTATCGAAAAAACTATAACGGCTAGCCCGATTTGGTTATAGTCCGCAAAAGATTTTTAAGGAAAGAACAATTGTCCTCGCCTATTTTTACGCTCACTTTTCCCGATATATATATTTTCAATCATGGAATGGCTGGATCAATTTGTCTAATTTTGTTTTTAATATTCGCCATAGTCCAACTAAGATTTCCGTAAATAAAACAATTTTCCATTTCTACGCCCACTTTTAAACGGATGGACCGAGTTGGTTAAATTCAAATAAGGTTTTTATGCTATAGAAAAATTAAATATAGAATAATAAAATATAGAACAATAAAATATAGAATAATTAAATATAAATTAAAATCAAATGTACATAGTTCGTTCTTATCGCATCACTTGAGAACTGACCGATTTGAATAATATTTTTTTAAAATGTTCGTTTTAGGTTTTTTCGAAAAAAAAAAATAATCACTCATACTTTTACGCCTCCTTTGATCGATTTGACTAAACATTATTTTTTATAGTCATAGTCCAACGGAAATAAAAATTTTTCACGCCCACTTTTATTTCGATATATCTAAAATAGAAAAAACGGCAGGGCCGATTTGGCGTATTTGGTATTTGGACGTTCGTGATAGTACAACTAAGGTTTTAACGAAAGGAAAAATTGTCCACTCCCACTTTTCTCAATACATCTAAAATCGGCGAACGATTGGCCTGATTTGCTAATTTTTTTTTTATGATCATTATAGTCCAAGTAAGGACTATACGGAAATATTTATTGTCCTGAGAAAAGTGTCACGGAAAAGCGGAAGATCCGGGAAAACTATAAAGGTTTGTTTGAACTTAAGGCAATAGCTCACGATAAGAACGAAGAATATGCGTAATTTATTTTTGTGTTTTTCGTAATGATACTAAAGAAGTTTTAAATTTAAACAGTTCGCAAAGTCGAAGATATGGTATTTTTTTTTTAAGTTCCCAAAATACAATTTGAAGATGATTATCTGCCTAATCGGGTCTTTAAAACCACGCCCACAAATTTTTCTAAGCCAAGAAATTAATTACTTTTTTTGCAGGGCTATATATTTAAAGCGAGACGATATATAATACTTATCTTACATTTGGGCCAGCAACGCGGACCGGGCCAGCTAGTACTTAATATTATTGGAAATTTACGCAATTTATAGTAGTATAATTTTCGAATTTGTTGAAATTTACCCAATTTATAGTAGGAAACTGGACTCAATTTTTTAGAGTGTGACATAAATGTGAGAGAAGTAAGAGAGAAAAACTCAAAAAAAAAAATTAAAAATTTGTGCGTTTTGGAGCAAAAGACTATTCAAGACCTTTCAAGCTCCAAACAAACTCTCTCTAGATTTAAATGCGCACTTTTTAAACCTAGCGCGCTTAAAAAAGCGCTGAACTGGCGCGTTATTACTTTTTCATTCAGCGCCTTTAGCACTTTCTTTCTACAACTAATCACTTTGAGAAAAAATTTACATTTTACAACAGAAACGTCCTAATAACAGTATTAAATCCATACTTTGTTGAAAATTAAACAAAAAAATGTTTTCATAATAAAAACAGAGAAAATTTTGTTTAAAAATTATATTTAGCAATTTTTTAGACTTATTCCTTGAATAGGCCTGATGATTTTATAAAATTTTTTATTAAAACCGTTAAATTAAAAATATTTTTAAGCGCTTTTCACTTTATTCATATTGAGCGCTTTTTGAGTTACTGTTTTGCGTGTTTTGGCTGCAGAAAGTTGCCATCACTCGTTTGAGTGGTGTTTTTTAAACAATTTAAAAATTTTTCTGTTAAAATATATTTTAAATTAAAATAAGCATTTTTATGTAAAAAGGTTTATTTTATAAAATTCCCGGATTTCCCGGGAAAAATAAAAAAATTTCCCGTCAGAGTTTTCCCGGGAATTCCCGGACCCCAAACTCTAGTAGCAATACATGACCGTATTCAGACAGCTAATAGATGCTACTACGCGCACATAAAACTGTTAAAGAGTAACAGCCGTATTCAAAATGAAGTTTTAGACACGGTTTGTTCACCCTGAACATCGAGTTCGTAGCTAAAATGTTTTTAAGGCTTGTTCACTGTTTGTTCAAGAGTCTATTCAAAATGATTTTAGTTAAGTCTGCTTAACAAAAAGTTGACCATCCCTGTTTTAGTAAATCACATAAGAAAAAAACAAAAAAAAATATGAAATACCACAAAAAATATCTTAATTTTTTACTAAAAATGGCTTTAATTATAATGTGGAAATGGTTTTTAATAAAAGCGAGAGTTTTAAAATAACTTTAACTCTTTGGCATTTAATTTGTTGTTTACATTTTACAAAATCAATATGGCGTCAGTTAGGCAAGAGATGTTCAGCGTATGTTCATAGTTTAAGAAAATGTGTTTTGAATAAGAAATCCTTAAACAGTATCTAGACAGTGTCTAGAATTTCATTTTGAATACGGCCATAAGCTGCTAAGCCGAGGAAGTAAAATTAAAATATATAAAACTTTAATTCGTCCAGTTGCCACGTATGGATGCGAAGTTTGGCATTTATGGGAGAACACAAAAAATCAACTGATGATTTTTGAGAGAAAAATATTGAGAAGAATCTTCGGCCCAATTAAATAAACAGATAATACATACAGAAGTAGATATAACGACGAACTGGATCAACTTATACATGGTGAAAATACTGTGCGATATATAAAATCCACTGTTGCCAACTATTTTTAACCAAAAACCTCTAAATTCAAGTAAAAAAGCGCTAGAAACCGCCAACAATAAATTTTGCGGGGAAAATTTTAAATTCTCCCTTTAAATTACGAAAAAAAAGTCCTGAAAACCGAAAAACTTGGCATTTTTGGTTGACAAAAAGGAAAAATAAAAAAAAAACCTCCAAATTATTTTTTCTACAAAAAATTGACTTTTCACTAAAAACGCGCAAGAACCGCCGAAAAAAATTTAGCGGGAAAATATAAACTTCTCCAGCTAAGTTACAAAAAAAGCGCTAAAATTCGACAAACAAGGCGTTTTCGACTGAAAAAAAGAAAAATTGGAAAAAACCTCTAAGTTTTTCCACTAAATCCACACAAAAAGCGCTAGATTTTCCCGCTAAAGCACCGTTCCCGCTAAAACTAGTGTTTGGGAATTCCCGGACTTTTCAATTTCCCGGGAAACGGGAAAAAAATAATTTAAAATTTTCATTATTAATGTAAATCATAAAAAACAATAAAATTTGATTATCTTTTTATTAAAAACAGTTTTATTAGAGATAAACAATTAATTAAAACATAAAAGTTAAAAATCCTGAAATAAAAAAAAAAAAAACAAAACAAAAAAAATATTGCAACTTTTTCCTTCACAAAAAATCGCAAAAAATAGCTAAAAATCGCAAAAAAAAATTAAAACTGCGTTATTCGAAAAAAAAACTAATATAGTTGGCAGCACTTTTAATATTTATTTTGGAAATGTTAATTCTAGGTTCAAAATTTTTATATTTTTTTGACAGTCTTAGCAAAATTATCATTAACCGACGTATATTTTTTGACCTTTTAAGTTTTTTCATGATATTAACATACTTTTTACACTTGGTCAGTTTTCCTATGAATATATATTTGCACAGTTCTTCCAAATAGAAAAAATATCAAATGCCTGTATGTTAAATAAATGGTAAAAATTAAAGTAAAATAAACGTTTTTATGTAAAAAGGTTTATTTTACAAAATTCCCGGATTTCCCGGGAAAAATTAAAAAAATTCCCGGGAATTCCCGTCAGTGTTTTCCCGGGAAATCCGACCCGGGAATTCCCGGACCCCAAACACTAGCTAAAACCAATTTTCCCGGGATTCCCGGGAATTATTATTAATGTAAATCATAAAAAACATTAAAATGTGATTATCTTTTTATTAAAAACAGTTGTATTAGAGATAAACAATTAATTAAAACATAAAAAATCAAAACATAAAAGTTAAAAATCCTGAAGTACAATAAAACAAACCAAAAAAAAAATATTGCAACTTTTTCCTTCACAAAAAATCGCAAAAAATAGCTAAAAATCGCAAAAAAAATTAAAACTGCGTTATTCGAGAAAAAACTAATAAAGTTGGCAGCACTAAAAGTGCTGCCAAATGTTAATTCTAGGTTCAAAATTTTTATATTTTTTTGACAGTCTTAGCAAAATTATCAGCTTTCATAATCGCTTTTGAAAATGTCCATATCTTTATTAGTTGCGGTACAATAGCCAAATACCGTTATTCTAGGTGGGTTTCGGTTGCCAACCCTGTCATTAACCGACGTATATTTTTTGACTTTAAAGTTTTTTCATGATATTTACATACTTTTTACACTCGGTCAGTTTTCCTATGAATATATATTTGCACTGTTCTTCCAAATAGAAAAAATACAAAAAATATCAATTTTATTATACCTGTATGTAAAAAAAATGGTAAAAATTAAAGTAAAATAAACTTTTTTATGTAAAAAGGTTTATTTTACAAAATTCCCGGATTTCCCGGGAATTCCCGTCAGTGTTTTCCCGGGAATTCCCGGGAAATCCGACCCGGGAATTCCCGGACCCCAAACACTAGCTGGCACAGACTAAATACAGACTCGACAGTAGGGTTTTATAAGAAAAAAATGGGGAAAAACTAAGCGATTTTAGGAGAAAACACAGCTGTTTTTAGTCCGTTTTACGCTAACATGGCAACACTTTCTACGACTTAGGAGTGAGTGAAACAACAAAAACCAATCTGGCATCCATTTTTCTTATGGCGCGTTATATCAGTTTCCTCTTTCTAGCCTAATTCGTAGAATAATTTGAAAATATTAACCATATGGTTAAAGAATACTTTTTTGACAGCTGTCATTTATTAAATAATCAATGTTTGTTATTTTTTTTTACCAAAGCAGTGTTAAAAAATATCGACAAAAAACAGTGCAAATATACTTTTGAGCTTAAAATGATGTTCTGATGTGTTTTATAAAATTTTATGATGATTCTTTTCTTTGACCAAATTAACCCTCTAGCTCCCTTTTTAAGGGGTCATTTTTGTCCTTTTTTAAAAGAAATACAAAAAAGTCTATACAAAAAGGCAGTTAGAGGGTTAAAATGTTTTACAAATATTTTCTGCATCAAATTTTACTAGGGCACGTCAAAGACAGAAAGTTCGTCCAGCATATAGAAAATGCTTTAAAAATTTTAAAGTATTGAAAATTTTTTTTCTGTGTTTAGTTTTTAAAAAAGGACTAAAATGACCCCTTAAAATGGCAGTTAGAGGGTTAAAATGTTCTAAGAAAAAAAAAACGCCATAAAATTTCACTGAAGACATCAAATCACACTTGGAAGCTCAGATGTGTTTTTATTATAGTATTTTTGACGTTTTCCAAACGCCTTTGACAAAAATATTAAAACTTCAGTGGGCTATAAAAAGGAAATCCGAACTGACTCTGCAAAACCCGTTGGTGATTTTGTCCACTGGATGGTCTACTTTCATATGGCGTTGAAGGCATTGAGGCTCAATGCGATGACCCAAAATTTGTTGCACAGTGTAATCAAAATACAAGCAAAAGAACGTTAATTTGGTATTTTAATTATATCTAAAAAAATAATCGATGTAGAGTAAAATGGGTGATATTTTTGTCATTTTCACCTCTGCGTAACCCCTTTAGCGGTTCCAGATTAATTTTTTCTTTGTTAGATTTTTAAATTGCGAATAACATCTTAAATAATCAATATACAAGCAAAAGAACGTTAATTTGGTATTTTAATTATATCTAAAAAAATAATCGATGTAGAGTAAAATGGATGATATTTTTGTCATTTTCACCTCTGCGTAACCCCTTCATCAAAATACAAGCAAAAGAACGTTAATTTGGAATTATATCTCAAAAAATAATCGATGTAGAGCAAAATGGTTGATATTTTTGTCATTTTCACCCCTGCATAACCCCTTTAGCAGTTCCAGATTAATTTTTTCTTTGTTAGATTTTTAAATTGCGAATAACTTCTTAAATAATCAAAATACAAGCAAAAGAACGTTAATTTGGTATTTTAATTATATCTAAAAAAATAATCGATGTAGAGTAAAATGGATGATATTTTTGTCATTTTCACCTCTGCGTAACCCCTTTAGCGGTTCCAGATTAATTTTTTCTTTGTTAGATTTTTAAATTGCGAATAACTTCTTAAATAATCAAAATACAAGCAAAAGAACGTTAATTTGGTATTTTAATTATATCTCAAAAAATAATCGATGTGGAGCAAAATGGATGATATTTTTGTAATTTTCAACCCTGCGTAACCCATTTAGCGGTTCCAGATTAATTGTTTCTTTGTTAGATTTTTAAATCGCGAATAACTTCTTAAATAATCAAA
Organism: Pegoplata infirma; assembly: GCA_963921195.1. Lineage (NCBI taxonomy): Eukaryota > Metazoa > Arthropoda > Insecta > Diptera > Anthomyiidae > Pegoplata > Pegoplata infirma. The sequence continues at coordinate 140,657,739 of OY992536.1, read as the reverse complement.
ATACAAGCAAAAGAACGTTAATTTGGCATTTTAATTATATCTCAAAAAATAATCGATGTAGAGCAAAATGGTTGATATTTTTGTCATTTTCACCCCTGCGTAACCCCTTTAGCGGTTCCAGATTAATTTTTTCTTTGTTAGATTTTTAAATTGCGAATAACTTCTTAGATACTCAAAATAGAAGCAAAAGAACGTTAATTTGGAATTATATCTCAAAAAATAATCGATGTAGAGCAAAATGGATGATATTTTTGTAATTTTCACCCCTGCGTAACCCATTTAGCGGTTCCAGATTATTTTTTCTTTGTTAGATTTTTAAATTGCGAATAACTTCTTAAATAATCAAAATACAAGCAAAAGAACGTTAGTGTCAGTTTACAGAAGACGAACGATACACACGAACGAAAATTTTGCATGTGTTTTGTTATTGTAACAACAACAAAATACATGTAAAATTTTCGTTCGTGTGTATCGTTCGTCTTCTGTAAACTGGCACTTAATTTGGTATTTTAATTATATCTCAAAAAATAATCGATGTAGAGCAAAATGGATGATATTTTTGTCATTTTCACTCCGGCGTAACCCATTTAGCGGTTCCAGATTAATTTTTTCTTTGTTAGATTTTTAAATTGCGAATAACTTCTTAAATAATCAAAATACAAGCAAAAGAACGTTAATTTGGTATTTAAATTATCCCAGTCAGAAAAATACAAACGGGCCAACGTTGGAATGAAGTTGGCGGCGACGGTACCAACGTTGGCGAATCATACCCGTTTCTAAGTCTACGACGTCATTCCGACGTTGAAATGATAACAGTGGCCAACGATCGCTCGACTTTTGTTTTAACGTTGGGTTAACATTGATTTTACAAATTTACGACATTGGATTTAACTTTTGCTTAGGGATGTATTGAAAATCTCGATGTCGTGCTTTTTAGTTACCATTTTGTACAAATTGGTTGAAAAAGCAACTACTTAACCCAGTCAGAAATTGCCAACCGTACCAAAAATTTTGTGTTGGCACAATATCGGGCTAGCCAAAAACACAACATTGTATAATGTAAAACAGTTTTACTAAAAATATTGTGTTGTCACAACTTTGCGTTTACATAAAACACTACACTGGATTATAATTGAAAAGTTTTAACATTTTTATTTTTTTAAAAAGTTTTTGATTTACATAGACCTCAACTCTTTAATCTAAGTGAACACTTAAGTAGTTGCTTTTTTAACCAATTTGCACAAAATGGTAACTAAAAAGCACTACAACGAGATTTTCAATACACCCCTAAGCAAAAGACAAATCCAATGTCGTAAATTTGTAAAATCAATGTTAACCCAACGTCAAAACAAAAGTCGAGCGATCGTTGGCCACTGTTATCATTTCAACTTCGAAATGACGTCGTAGACTTAGAAACGGGTATGATATGCCAACGTTGGTACCGTCGCCGCCAACTTCATTCCAACGTTGGCCCGTTTGTATTTTTCTGACTGGGTACTTAAGTGTTCACTTAGATTAAAGAGTTGAGGTCTATGTAAATCAAAAACTTTTTAAAAAAATAAAAATGTTAAAACTTTTCAATTATAATCCAGTGTAGTGTTTTATGTAAACGCAAAGTTGTGACAACACAATATTTTTAGTAAAACTGTTTTACATTATACAATGTTGTGTTTTTGGCTAGCCCGATATTGTGCCAACACAAAATTTTTGGTACGGTTGGCAATTTCTGACTGGGTAGTTGCTTTTTCAACCAATTTGTACAAAATGGTAACTAAAAAGCCCTACATCGAGATTTTCAATCCATCCCTAAGCAAAAGTTAAATCCAATGTCGTAAATTTGTAAAATCAATGTTAACCCAACGTCAAAACAAAAGTCGAGCGATCGTTGGCCACTGTTATCATTTCAACCTCGGAATGACGTCGTAGACTTAGAAACGGGTATGATTCGCCAACGTTGGTACCGTCGCCGCCAACTTCATTCCAACGTTGGCCCGTTTGTATTTTTCTGCCTGGGAAGTGTTCACTTAGATTAAAAAGTTGAGGTCTATGTAAATCGAAAACTTTTTAAAAAAATAAAAATGTTAAACTTTTAAATTATAATCTATAGTGTAGTGTTTTATGTAAACACAAAGTTGTGCCAACACAATATTTTTAGTAAAACTGTTTTACATTATACAATGTTGTATTTTTGGCTAGCCCGATATTGTACCAACACAAAATTTTTGGTACGGTTGGCAATTTCTGACTGGGATATCTTAAAACTAATCGGGATAGAAACAAATGAATGATAATTTTATCATTATTACCCGTCCATAACCCCTTTAGCGATCCCAGATTAATTTTTTCTTTGTTAAAGTTTTATATTGCGAATAACTTCTTAAATAATCAAAATACAAGCAAAAGGACGTTAATTTGATATTTTAATTATATCTCAAAAAATAATCGATGTAGATCAAAATGGATGATATTTTTGTAATTTTCACCCCTGCGTAACCCCTTTAGCGGTTCCAGATCAAATTTTTCTTTGCTAGATTTTTAAATTGCGAATAACTTCTTAAATAATTAAAATACAAGCAAAAGAACGTTAATTTGGTATTTAAATTATATCTTAAAAACTTATCGGGATAGAGACAAATGGATGATAATTTTATCATTATTACCCGTTCATAACCCCTTTAGCGAACCCAGATTAATTTTTTCTTTGTTAGATTTTTATATTGCGAATAACTTATTAAATAATCAAAATACAAGCAAAAGGACGTTAATTTGACATTTTTTCACTCTTTAGCGATCATAGATCAATTTTGTCTTCGCTAGATTTTAAATTTAAAAAAAATTAAAAAACACATTTTTTCAAAAAACAAACATATTTTTCATTCAAATTCAACTTTTTTGATTTTTTTTTTAAAATTACACTTTTTTAATATATGGTTTTGAATTGAGAAAAGTGTGAAAGAAAAATTTTAATTTTTCTAAAAATTTAGACATCCTGGTTTGTTTCTTACTAGTTTCATATTATCCAGTTATAATAATTTTCAGAAAAACTTTTAATGTCAAGTTTATTTAGTTAATAGTCAATAAAACTCTATATATGAAAATTATTAACAGATCGCAGCCGACAAGGATTGAACTCATCATCATCTGTAATACTTTGCTATTAACTGCTTGTAACGTACAATCACTCTAGACCGATACGCCAAGTAGGCTGTTAAGCAAGTATCAACTAAATCTGTTTTTTTCAATTCGAGTGTGGTTGTTGCTCTTGTTTTTTCTAACAGAAGAGTTTGTTATTGTAATTATATGTAAACAAACTTATTTTTAGTAATCATTATTCTTCTTCCTCTCCTTCATCAATTCTGATCTAACAAGGGAAGTATCTCAACCCTTATGAACCGATTTGCCTGAAACTTAAAATATATATTAAATAGACGATTTTAAGGTTGGGGTGTCTTGGCCTACCGGCCATATCGGTGTTTAAAAATTTCGTTGTCCCCTTATGAAACCATGTGGACCTTCGGGGAAATTTTGATAACTTCCGAACTAACAGGAATATCGTCTAGCGCAAAAATACGTATCGACTTAAATTTAATAAAGATTATTTCTTATTCATATGGATATCGTAGGTTTATGTCTTCACATATATACCCCCCAAAATTTACACATTTTCCTGAAAAAAATATTTAAACAAGCCGAATTTTTAGAAGGTTATGCAACCATTGGAAAGGCATTAAAAAAACCTTTCTTCTCATATGAAAACATTATATAGTTTCTTAAAAAGAAATGGCTGAAAAATCCAAAAAACGATTTTTTCTCCATTTTTTGACCCATGTTTTGAACCCCAAAATCCCTGATATGGCCGATAAGCCGAGACACCCCAACCTTAGAATTGTCTCTTTTATATATATTTTAAGTTTCAGGCAAATCGGTACATAAGGGTTGAGATACTTCCCTTGTAAGTACTTATTTTTGCAAACATTGCCAGACATGGTCTATATTTTAGACACAAATGTTAGGTGTTGCCATTTTTCCAAAGATACTGATTGCCACTTAGGGCGACTTATAGTCGTTATTTTTGTTTTAAATTATTGTTTTCTGTAAAGACAGTCGAGCTCAGGCTCTAATTATAATTATGTATTATAATTTTTTGATTTGTTATAGGTTTTGAATTGAGAAAAGTGTGAAAGAAAAATTTTAATTTTTCTAAAAATTTAGACATCCTGGTTTGTTTCTTACTAGTTTCATATTATCCAGTTATAATAATCTTCAGAAAAACTTTTAATGTCAAGTTTATTTAGTTAATAGTCAATAAAACTCTATATGTGATTTTTTAATTTTTTTTTAAATTTCAACTTTTTTGAAAAATATTTTTTTTTTTTTAATTTATTTGTTTTTGAAAAAATCAAGTTGAAATATTTAATTTTTTTTTTTTAAATTAAACTTTTTTTAAAACTTTCAACTTTTTTGAAAAATTAAATTTTTTTTTAAAAATTAACTTTTTTTTGAAAAATTAGAGTTTTTCAAAAAACTAAATTTTTTTTTTGAAAAAATCAACTTTTTAAAAAATTATTTTTTTTTTGAAAAATTCAGCTTTTTTTTTGAAAAACTGAAGTTTTTTAAAAAAAATTTTACTTTTGTAAAAATATAACTTATTCAACATTTTTTTTTAAATTAAACTTTTTTGAAAATTTTTAACTTTTTTTTTAAAATTTCAACTTTTTTGAAAAATTAAATTTTTTTTGAAAAAAAATTACCTTTTTTTTGAAAAAATCAACTTTTTGTGAAAAATTCAACTTTTTGTGAATTTTTTGTTTTTTTATTTAAATTTAAGTTTTTTGAAAAAATTTGACTTTTTTGAGAAATTTTGTTAATTTTGAAAAATTAAAATTTTTTAAAAAATTTGATTTATTTTGAAAAATTAAAATTTTTGTAAAAAATTCAAATGTTTTGAAAAATTAAAGTTCTTTGAAAATATCATATCATATTTTTTTGATATATTTAACTTTTTTGAAAAATTCAACTTTTTATGAAAAATTTGTTTTTGTTGAAAAATTAAAGTTTTTGAGAAATTATTTGTTATAAATGGCTTGGTTTCCGAAAAAAAAAAAATAAAATCGTAAGATATTAAATTTTCCGTAAAAAATGTTTTCCGTTAGAATGAAGGTGAAATGCACATGAAACTGGCTCATTTCGTGCGCAACTTTCATGTGCACGAAATATAAAATTCTCAAGCACATGAAAATGAAATATAAATGAAAATGAAATAATAAATGAAAATGAAATTTATTTTTAAGTTTCATTCATTCAATTCCATTTGATTACTTCTTCTTTCACTGCACACACACAAGCAACGAAAAATGAAAACAATCGAATTTTTTCAAAGCACATAATATGAAATGAAAATAAAAACAAACATTGTTCATTTTTAAAAAATTAATGAATGTGCCAAAATGAAAGCTTCTTTCGTGAGCAAATACGTACTCTGATTATAAGAGTAAGTATTAACTACGTCATCTGCGATATGAATGAGGTTGTGAATATTTATTGTATGTGATTTTGGTCCATAAAAATATGGCACAAGTTCAACAAATTTCCTTTATAACCGCTTAGCATAATCAGCTTTTAATGTAGCTAATTTGCTAGATGACAAAATTCGACAAGCTGTAAAAAGAAGTAAAAAATGTCTGTACTGATTAGATTTCAACACATTTTTCGAAACTATCCCTCTGTCGTTGAGATGGCAACCCTCATTGAGTGATGTTCTTATGATCGTATTTGTAAATATTTATGAGTGTATTTGTAACATAACTATTTACACCCGTTCTAGATTAGCAACCAACAAAGCAACCATAGAGGGTGTTCAGTGTTACATTTGACGTTTACAAACGCCAAACTCGATAGTAAGCAATGGTAGCAATTTCATATAGACACTTGATTGCTAGCAATCTATAGTAGAACAGGCGCTCTACCATCAATTGTATACCATCATTGTATACAACTGTCCGGATTAGCAATCACAGCCATTACTATCGATTGTGACGTATGATGGAAGTGATGATTGCTAATCTAGACCGGGTGTTATGTATTTCTTTGTTAAATTTAGAAAATTTTATATATATACAAGCTGTTGCCGGTTTTCTTGCATATTAGCTTTAATGCATTTTAATTTTTATTAACACGTTATTTTGTGTCTAGCGAGAAAACCAAGAATAAAACATCTAAACATATCCAAACACATATTCATACTTGTAACATATTCATCAATTGGTGTTACTAAAGGTGACGAGGTTGGCAATTTAACATATATAAGTGGCGTTGGGCAGTCGGTTAACGACATATGCGCAGTTTCGCAGGACTTGATTGGACTTGTAGAATCCTTTACAGTAGGTGATGAAATACGGTCTGACCATATGCCAGTTTGTTTAAACTTAAAAATTAACGTACAAACAAGTCAAAAAAAAACAACAACTGTTACCAAAACTGCAGTGGAGAGATCACCTATCTGAACAGTTTACTCAAAATGTGTTAAATAATCTAGGCAAAACGAAAGAGCAACAAGATGTACTCGAAATGAACGATTTTATAGACATAATTCGTAAATTTACAAAACAAAATGTTTCGAGTAATCCCGTATTCACTGCAAAAAATATTTGGTTTAAATGGAAATGTTATAGAGCCAGAAAGCTATCATTCGATCTTTTAAAAGAATACAAACAAAATGGTGAACCAGAAACAAAATATAAGTATTTAAAGGCAAATCAAAATTTTAAAATGACGTGTATAGCAAGAAAAGATGAATATTATAAAGAGCTAGAGGGAAGGCTTAACCAGGTAAATGGAAAATTGCAAATGAAATAAGAAACCAAAATTCTTTAGAGATTTCAAATATACTGTCATCAGATTTTAGATCGTATTTTATGGAACTGCTAAATCCACTTCAAACATCTAACGATATTCACTATGCACCACCATATAAAACTGATAGCTTTTTAGATTGTAATATAACAACTGCTGAAATATACCAAACACTTAATTAGGCTAAACTTAACAAAGCTCCTGGAAATGACAGAATACCATATGAATTTTTTAAAAATGCACCGAATGAGTTGATCGTTGAACTGGCTAAAGCCTATAATAATTTGTTTAATAATACACAGATAGATCAAACTTTCATAACAAGTGTAATATTTCCGATTTTTAAAAAGGGTGATAAAAGTGAGCCGAGTAACTACAGGGGAATATCCTTTATGAACACCATTGCCAAAATTTTGACGGGAATTATTGCAGAAAGATTGTACGAGTGGGTCTCTGATCACAATATACTCTCGGAGTTCCAAGCGCGGTTCAGAAAAAACTATAGCACGGTGGATAACATTTATAACTTAACAACTATTGTGAACCTTAAATTACAAGACCCAAAAAAAAAAAAAAATTATGCATTTTTCGTGGATTTTAAAGCGGCGTTTGATAAAGTTGCAAGAAATTTGTTAATTTATAAACTCCACGCAATTGGTATATCAACGAAAATGGTAAATTTTATTGAAGCATTGTATAAAAACACACATTGTACAGTTTGGAATGGAACTGAGCTGTCAGATAGTTTTGAGACCCTTTCGGGTGTCAAACAAGGATGCTTGTTATCCCCTTTGCTCTTCTCGCTATACATAAATGATCTTGGTGGTGGTGTACAAATTGGTAATATCGCTCATTTACTTGTATAGTGTCATAACTCAAAATGTTTCATTTTGCAAAAAACGCTTTTAAAGTTTACAATTGAAACTGGTTGTTCATTGAAAATGGCCGGTACTAGAAAATGTAATAATTACGTATTTTCTTCTCAAATGATGAGTTTTAAAGATATAAATACGAATTTTTGACACAATATAAAGCATGATATAACGAAAAATGCTGCATTATCAACTCAAAAATCTCATTTTTTGAGTTATGACACTATACAAGTAAATGAGCGATATGAATATACGTCTACTTTTATATGCTGACGATATCGTTTTAATAGCAGATGAGGTTAAGGTACTGCAAGAGATGATACATAATCTAGAAAGTTACTGTAATCAATGGAATCTAGAAGTAAATTTATTGAAATCAAAGACAATGGTATTTAGAAATGGTCGAAGGAAAGCGAACGATGAAAAATGGTACTTTAATGGGATAGAAATAGAAAATGTTTCAGAATACTGCTACCTTGGTATGATTTTTACTCCAAAATGTGTCTTTACAAAACATGTGGAGAATAGAAACAAAGCCGCAAAAAATTGTATCAACTCAACGTGGAGTAGTTTTTTAAATAAAAACGATGTATCTTTTCGATCGAAAAACCATCTTTTTAATGCAGTGTGTAGGTCTATACAATCGTATGGTGCACAAGTATGGGGGCACTCATATTTCAAAGAAGTTGATAATCTACAAAGGTATTTCTTGAAACGTATTATGAAATTACCAAAATTTACACCAAATTATTCACTTTTAATTGAATCCGGAATGGATGATTTACACCTTTTTATCCTAAATCTGCATTTACAATACATCGCACATACACTTTTTGAATACTCTGATTCTCGACTGCTTTTCGACTGATTTTCGAAAAATAATAATATCAGAAAACGAATTAATAAATATTTTAAATGGCGAAAATAATTGGGACTTAGTTACCCAATATATTATTAATGCTTTGACTTACCGCAAATCACTAATATTAGAATACAATAATTAAGAAAAATATGTAAACTTTTTAAATTATATCGAGTCAATCTCTTTTCCGGCTTACGACATCTGTCTCAGCCGTATATTCTTTTTAAGATTTATGTAATGTTATTTAAGAAAATACATTATTTAATAAAGAATTCCTACTACTACTACTATTCATCAATTTATCATCTAAAATAAACGTTATTATTTTTACAAGCAAATTAAATTGTTTAGTTTGTTCTGGAGTAAGGCACAGGATCTATTGTGACAGTCAGCCACAAATTTTATTCTTGGATTCGTTGTTTTCTGTCCTTTGTGTTACATCAACTCGAAAGGAGCCATCTGGTAAATGGGTGACAGTTCGACCCCAAGAAGAACCAGTCAACGAGTAAACCAAGGAGTTCCTCCAGCCCGGTTCAAAGCATATGTTTGCGAAATGCCATTAGAATATTCGACGAAAAACTTCAATATGAATGAAAACTTGTCGCAAACTACAGCCAATGCTCCATCAGCCGCCACTACAGCCAATGCTCCATCAGCCGCCACTACAGCCAATGCCGCCAATACCGCCACTACAGCCAATGTCGTCACTACAGCCTCTGCTACCAGCACACCGTCTGTATCAAAGACGACAAAAGGGTCCACACAGCCATTGACGCCTCAGCCTTTAAAACCGACGTCAGCAAAAAGTACAAATGATTTGGGTGAGTTTAAAAATGAGTTTAGAAAGCAAATGGAGGAGATGCAACGACAAATGCATTTAATGCAAACGCAATTTGTAAAAAATTCGCAGCAGTTGCAATCACAACTGGTAAACACTACGCAGCAGCCGCGAAAATAAATTTGTATTGTTCTACAGTCTGTAACGCCACAGCCATCAAATTTTCCGCCACTGCCATTAAATTTTCCGACACCGTCAATGTCTGTCGAGACACAAAATTTGCCGCCACCTTTAATGTCTGTCGAGACACAAAATCTGCCACCACCGTCATTAAATTATGCCGCCACTGCAGTCGAGTTTTGTCAACTGTCAACAAATAATTCTGCCGCCACGCAATCGTCTGCCGGGACAAAAAATTCTACCGCCACGCAAACATCGACTACAACGCATAGTGCTGACGCACCGCAAAATTTTGTTACAGCCAATACCTTAGATACTACTCAAACATCTGCCGCTCCACAATATTTTGCTGCCCCGCAATATTTTGCTGCCACGCAACATCCCGCTGCCGGGCAACCTCCTGCTGCCACGCAATACTTTTCTGCTGAACAGTATTCTGCCGTTCCACAATATTTCGCAGTTCCACCATATTTTACTGCCCAGTCACTATCTGACACAGGGGTTACTCATGAATAGTAGTGTCAGTAATAACGAAGTCGTTATCTACAGATGGCAATCTTTTTTTGGAAAGTATTTGGGAACGATTTGGGAATAACGAAAAATAAACATTAAAAAATTTAAAAATTATGAATGAAAATTATTGTTGTGTCACTTGAAAATAAAAAAACACATAATAAAAAAAAGAAATGAATATAATTAAATCAAAACAACCAGCAAAATTAAACGAAAAATAAACGGTAAACAAAATTTCCAGCTTTCCCAGATACCATTTGTAAAATTAACACCACCTTTAAACGTCAAAAAGAATTGACTCTTGCATAGTGTTAAGATTCATATAAATAAATGTCTCCTTATTATAAAATAATAATGCTGACTATGCAATGAACATTGCAATGAACCGATTTCATGGTCATACTGCAAAATGACATTTGATTCCTCTATTTGTTGACTTAAAAATAAGCCAAATAAAACCCACGGTTAGTCATTTGCAATAACCTTGAAGTCGTACATTTGCAATGTTTGCATTAATAAAATATTTATGTTTATATGTTTGTACATATTTAGTAATTAATTGATTAGTGCCATTATGGCAATTATGTTCCTTAGTTTTAATGTGGTTATTCATAAAACCTGAAATATATTTAAAGTAGGTTTATTTGACAGATATTGCAGGAATAATTGTCAAATAAACCTACAATAAGTCTGTTATAAGTATTATGAATAAGAGCCTAAGTATAAACAGTGGTAAATAAATAATAAACAAATTAGTTAAGCAAAAATTCTTGTTTGACTCCTTTCTTTTGTTTCTTTTCAAGTAACAAGTGCTTGAAGTGAATTTAAATTAGAAAGCCCCAAAACAAAATAGTGCAGTACAAATTTATGCGTTTGTGCTGAGTTACACTATTTCTCAAACTAACATTTTGAGACCCCAGGACGTTTTTTGAAATTTTGAGTTCCCCCCACCAGCGCACTGTGGTCGAAATCACTGATCTAGCGGCGTTTTAGTCAAAATTCAAAAATTAAAACTGATAAATGTTTTGCACTGTATCGATTACCTATACTTTACAGAGAAAATTAACGTTTTCACTTTTGTTTTTCTCTTAATATTCGCACAGCTGTAAGCTATCAAATATACATTTTCTGCAGCAAGTGTATTAAAGGAATTTGGGGCCTAATTACTCAGTGAGTTTTTCTTGATACTTTTAAGTCAATTGTTTACACATTTTGAGCCAAAAAGTTTTAATTGAAAGTAAAAGGTATGTTTTAACTAAAAAATAAATGTTTGTGGCCTGTGTGTCTCTAGTTTATTATTAGTTCATTATAGGAGTTTACATTTGTGATATTAACTATAGTTTCATGGACTGCAACTTTTGAAATTCGATCGTATTCGGTCCAATTCCTGTTTTGTTTATAATTTTGGGTTATTTTTGTTTTGACGTTTCAGTATGGCGTGCAAGTTCGCGCAAGTTGCTCGGTTTTTTAGGGTTCATCTGCTGTCCAAATAAACAGTATAAACGCGATACAGACCACAATTTTCAATCGATTTGGCTGAAATTTGAAATTTAAGTTTCTTTTATCGCAAGAACAAAATCTATTAAATTTTGACAAAATCAATTCATGTTAACCCATAGCCCCCATGTAAATGTTCCCTTCAAGTTTTACTTAAATACCCCTAACAATAGTATTCAAGATATCCTCTTGAAATTCGACCAATAAATGTTTTTTATATTCATAAACAATCGCTCTAAATTTTAATGGAATCGGACCATTTTAATTTCTAGGCCTCATACAAACCACCCTCCCAATATTCACATTAATTTCCCAAAATACATAAAAATAAATAAATATTGTTTAAAAATCAATTCTTTTTAAATTTTATAATCGCAAATAAGCATTAGTCTTTATTATTTTACATTTCCGAATTAAGCGCCGCTAGATTGGCCATTTCGGCCACTGTGCAGCGGTTAGGGCTCCTAATAAACATAAAACGTCGAACACGCATACACGCACATCAGGACATCAGTCCACACGACAGGCACCATAACATTGGTGACCATATCAACAAGGATATCCATCCAGGACATCCACGTACATCAGGACATCAGTCCACACAACAGGCACCATAACATTGGTGACCATATCAACAAGGATATCCATCCAGGACATCCACGTACAACAGGACAACCAGTCCATTGCACCAAACAAACATTTGGTGACCCCAGGACGTTTTTTGAATTTTTGAGTTCCCCCCACCAGCGGTAAGGGCTCTTAATAAACATAAAACGTCGAACACGCAGCCACAGCTCATCGGTTAATCCACAACACAGTGGATAACACAGGACAACCAGTCCATTGAAGACACCAAATTAACATTTGGTGACCCCAGGACGATTTTTGAATTTTTGAGTTCCCCTCACCAGCGGTAAGGGCTCTTAATAAACATAAAACGTCGAACACGCAGCCACAGCTCATCGGTTAATCCACAACACAGTGGATAACACAGGACAACCAGTCCATTGAAGACACCAAATTAACATTTTGGTGACCCCAGGACGTTTTTTGAATTTTTGAGTTCCCCCCACACCGAAAAAATTCCACAGTTAGATAGTTACGAAAATTCTTAGTTGATTTGAAATAAATTTAAAATAACTGGGTTAGTAACGAACAACTGGATTTTCAATAAATTAAAACTATCTATCAGTTACCCTGTTAATAATATTTTATTTATTTGTTTACAAATTTTAAAAATCATCATCGTATTTGGAATATTTTTTTAACTGTCAGAAATGTTAAAACAAATTTAAAAAAAAAAATATATGGAAATAAAGATATATTGCTGTCGCTAATCAAGAAATTTTTTGGTCCATGGTGAGAATATTTTATTTAGATTGTTATTTAAAAAATTGTAAAATATTTTTTTTTATTATTTTAAAGGAGACGAAGGTGGAGGAAATTTCGCCAACGGCAGAACTTTTCAGATTAAATATCGGATGCTAATACGGACAAATTTTAGAAGATACATTTTTAAAATAAGAACAATACAATTAACTTTGTGTTTTTTTAGTTTGTGAATAAAATTATAAAAAAATAAATGGTTTGAATGGTTTTATTGCAAAAAAAATTGATTTAAATTTAGGCTCCACACAACCAATTCATATATCTAGTTCGTTATTTTTAACTAAGTTTAAATGATTTCTCAAAGTAACTGGGGAAATCGTTACCAGTACCCGTCCCAATAATTAACTTTATATATTTAAAAAATATTAGTTACCACCAACTAATTTGAATAACTGGGCCTCAGTTAGGTGTATTTTAACTGGGATTCAGTTAAAATATTAGTAACCAGTAACTGGGAAATTTTTTGGGTGCACCAGCGGTAAGGGCTCTTAATAAACATAAAACGTCGAACACGCAGCCACAACTCATCGGTTAATCCACAACACAGTGGATAACACAGGACAACCAGTCCATTGCACCAAATAACATTTTGGTGACCCCAGGACGTTTTTTGAAATTTTGAGTTCCCCCCACCAGCGGTAAGGGCTCCTAATAAACATAAAACGTCGAACACGCATCCACGCACATCAGGACATCAGTCCACACGATAGGCACCATAACATTGGTGACCATATCAACAAGGATATCCATCCAGGACATCCACGTACATCAGGACATCAGTCCACACAACAGGCACCATAACATTGGTGACCATATCAACAAGGATATCCATCCAGGACATCCACGTACAACAGGACAACCAGTCCATTGCACCAAATAAACATTTGGTGACCCCAGGACGTTTTTTGAATTTTGAGTTCCCCCCACCAGCGGTAAGGGCTCCTAATAAATATAAAACGTTGAACACGCAGCCACAACTCATCGGTTAATCCACAACACAGTGGATAACACAGGACAACCAGTCCATTGCACCAAATAAACATTTTGCTTCTTAACAAAATTAACATTTTGAAGACATTTGAAGCAGAACCAGCAGTTTAACCTACAAGATGACATCAATCGAAGATCTCGTTGAGCAGCATGATGGAACAGCTTCAGAAATAACCAAACTAATCTCCAATACAAAAAAAACGCCGAAGGATAGAAGAACCTTCGATTACTATCAAAAAAGGTCTGGTGATTTAGCAGTCTTATGGCGGATGTTCGAAGAAACAGACAACAAAATTCGCCGAACAGCAACTGTTTCAGAAGATCACCCCTATTTGAAAAGTGAGCTATACACACAGATCGGGCAGAGCCACAGTGAAGCCATGGATGAGATGGAAGCAGTAATGAAAGCATTGAAGATATCAGTATCCCGGCCGTCAACACCTCCAGGCGAAACGGAGCAATACATCAGTAAAACTAAACCAACGCCAACCCGTCGAGAGATGCCGCCAGCCCCCGAACAGGTACAACCAGTTCATAATATGTTAAGAAGACAGAATGCTACAATATCCAATATCTTGGATACAATAGATGAGGTATTAGAGTGTACCACCCAGCACACGCGTCAATATCTAGACACGAAACTCAAACAAATTGAGTACAACATCAACACGATGCACAACTCCAGAACAAAATATGTGTTGAAGACGTTGATCAAAACATTGAAGAGTTCCTGGAAAAGCAGTCTGCCATCACAAATGGAATATTGAAAATTGAACAATTAAAAGTAAACTTGATTCCCGACCTCCAGAATTCTACAACGCAACAACTACCCAGCAAAAAAAACATTACTTAGAACAATGATAAAAAGGACTTCTACTGCTTCTGGAGTAGTGAATATCTACTGAATATCTCATTACATTTTCATATAGTTGTCGCAGCAAGTAAGTAGTTGTTTCAACTCGTTTTTCAGTACATATGAAGTGGTCTTCATACTATTCTATAACTTTGAACTTTTGAGTATACTTATTAACCACTTCATTGCGAATGCATAATATTGTATATTTAAGAAGTGATTAAACACTACACTCAAAAAATTATGTTAGTAAAATCAACTGAAAATGTCAGTTAAAATAACTACTTTGGGGTCAACTACTTTTTCAGTTAAATCAACTAACAATGTTAGTTACAAGGGGGGGGTTACGCGGGTACAAGGGGGGGGGAAAGGGGAAATTACCCCCCCAGACCAAATTTCAAAAAGAAAAAAAAAAGAAAAAAGAAAGAAAAAGGAAGGAAAAGAAAAAAAGGAGGAATCGCATACGACTCGTTTTAAATTAAACGACTCGTTTTAGCTCATCATTCTATTACCATATAGTGTCATTTCGTTGTAATGGAATAAATACTAGGGTATTCAATTAATCGAGGTTTTGGTTTAATCGGTTAATCGAGCAAATAATTAATCGGGGTTGAGATTTAATCGGTTAATAATCGGATAAATTTGAATTATTCGGTTAACCGAATAATATAAATTTAAAATTTAAATTGAATATAAAACCAGGAATTGTATGTACTTTAAAGAAATCTATATCCGCTATGGCGAAGCTTTAAATACCCTCTATAATGTTAGCCCAAATAAAGAATTTTTGTATGGCAACCTGAAAAATTACCCCAATCTAAATTGGCCCTAATTCAATGCGAAAAAATGTAAAAAAAATAAAGTAATTTTTGTAAAAAGCAAAAATTTACCCAAGTTGCTGCCGGGTTTAGATGCACCTCTAATAGAATATGAATTCGGTACTAAAAATATCCACAAAAAAATTGGTTGGTTTCCAAATTTGTTTTCTTTTATGTTTTAGGGTCGAAATTGCAATAATTTTATCGGTCGATATCTCCGTAATGAAAAAAGTCATCTTAAAGATTGCAAAAGTATTTTTACGAATAAGAGAAGTATTTTTAGATGTGCTG
Organism: Pegoplata infirma; assembly: GCA_963921195.1. Taxonomy (NCBI): domain Eukaryota; kingdom Metazoa; phylum Arthropoda; class Insecta; order Diptera; family Anthomyiidae; genus Pegoplata; species Pegoplata infirma. Next base: position 140,641,844 of record OY992536.1, on the reverse strand, counting down.
AACTAATTATACATCAAATAATTCGCGGTTTTATAAGGTCCCGGACATTGCGAATATCTGAGTTTATGCAGTACTGTCAATCGAAAATCTAAATATCTCAAAATGAGATAAATCACTTCTAAGGCCAGATTCGTATTAATCGCATAAAAAACAATTAAAAAAATATATACTGTTTGCAATATATAAAAAATTGGCTAGGGTTACTAATTGTAATTTGTTTTTTTTTTTTTTAACCGACGTTTTAAGGCGACGTTTTTACACATTGCTAATAGACAGTTTGATAAGTTTTTTAGACCTAAACTTCTTTCAGCAGAACCGTAATTCAAATTAAAAATGAAACATCTAAACGCTAAATAAAGCAAAAAAATAAGTAAAATTACTAAAAAAAAAAGAGATTTCGGTTAATCGGTTAATCGACACAAATTAATCGGTTTATTTGTTATTTGAAAATTGACAATTTTAAATTATTCGAACAGTTAATCGACCAAAATTAATCGGTTAACCGATTAACGGTTAATCGATTGAATACCCTAATAAATACTAAACGAGTCGTTTAATTTAAAATTAAAAGACGTGTATGAGAATACGGGATTATAGCACATTCGCATTGCTATGGTAAAACACGGTTTAGTTGAAACATTGTTTTATGATTCGTTTAACCATATATTTTGATAGCAAGAAACATTAGCCCTGTGTTCAAATTAGTTGAACATGATTATTTTTATATTTCAATATTTATTACTTTACAATCTATTTTTAATAATTTGAAAAACCCAAAATATGTTTAAAAGATTATGGTTGTTTGTTTAGGACATTACACATGGCAAGCGCATGTGTAGCAATAAAGATAAAGAGTCCTATTACAATAAATACAGCATTTTAGAAAGGAGAAAACCCACATGTGTAGCACTGATAAATAAAAAGTCGCACATTGATAAAAGGGTCCCATGCTGAGATAACCATAATCAGGTAGTCTAGTTTAGTTTTAAGAGTTTTATATTTAGTACTTAAGGTTCATATATTTTAATAAACATCAGTGTCTTACAAACATTCATCAACGTAGCGCGTTATATTTTCAATCGCGCTGCAATTATAGAAAGCTGTTTTAAAGAATAACATTTCTATACATGGTCCTTCGAACCGGATCAGTGCCAAATGGATATTGAAGTCCATCACTGCCTGACCGAGTAAAATCCTGGAAATCCGAAGATTTCTGGAAGGAAATAGGATCCAACACTGTTTGGATCAGTGTTAAAAAATTTAGTACAGGTCAGCAAAATATACTGACTACTAAATTTTTAATAAAATAAGCGTTGTCACGGCTATAACAGTGACAAAGGCGATAACCCGGCTATAACAGGGATTAAAAAACAAAAGCATATTCATAATGGGAGAAATTCAAATCCCAATATTTTATGGCCATGAATATCAATGGCAATCATTCCTCGATATGTTTATGGAGTATGTCGATGGAAGCAAAAATATTCCAACATGGGAAAAATTTTGCAGATTGAAGTGCGCTGTCCGAGGTACTCCGGCTTTACTTATACGTCACTTAATGATAAGAGACGAGAATTATGCAGCAGCATTGGAAATACTTCAAAAGAGGTATGGGCAACATCAACAAATACCACACACTTTTAAAAAAGAAAAGAAGGAAGTTGATCAAGAGAAGAAGGAAGTTGATCAAGAGAAGCAGTTGAAACAAGCCAGTATACCATCAACAACTCACCAATTACAACCATCGATTGTCGATGAAATAAAAATCAAGGACATTAGCAAGGTCCAAGAAGAAGCCAAGGAACTACATGAAGAGTTCATGGAAGAGGTAGAATGGATGCGCAAAAGATTATCAGAACTACCTACAATAGTATCTGACGCATCCAAAAACATGCTGGACTTACAGACCCAGCAAATAAAAAAACGTTTTGCAGCATTGGAAGACGCTTATAAAAAATTTTGCGGGATAAAGAGCTCTAAAGAGGTACGAATGCTAATGAAAGAAATAGACGATGAGTATTTCATGGCTCTCGCATTACTTGTAAGTAAAAGGTATACACCCTCGGTGCAAATCTCCCCGGAAGCTCCTCACTTTGGAGGAATTAAAAAACGTGAGCAATTGTCACAAAATCTATTGGATGAGCTACAGGCCCCGTTTCAACAATCCTTGCCGAAGAAATTATTTGTTCAGGATGATAAGCAATGTAAAAGTCAACTGCAACAAAATCAAACACATCAAAATTTGCAGAATCAGTCTTATGGTAAAAATTATGAAAAACCACCCCAAGAAGAAAAATGTGAAGATCTTCAAGTTAGTGGATCTCTAACAACAAACAATTTTACCCATAGCGCAGAGGCACATTTCACAATCCCTTTGGCTAATTTTGATAGAGCATTACTTCAAGGTGAATCACAACAAATACTTAAAATAATAAATGAAGAGAAGCAGCCTTTTCTATCAACTATCGCAAATTTTGCTATTGATGATGCAAATAAAATTTATTTTCAAATTGAAAGAACCCCATCAGAAGCTACCGCCTTGAATTTCATACATGACCAAAGCTCAGTATCATCCGAATTTGATTACAATGGTATGCCTAATAAAAATGCCGTTCGAGCGGGGAATGCAATTCATATGCATGTACAAGTGCAGAAGTACGATCGTACAGGCATTCGCCAGCTTGATGTTGATAATACAATTAAAAATGAGGTGAATCAACGAGTTGCAACATTAAAATGGATCGAGAAAGAAGATTATGTTCTCTCCAATACCAATAGAAGGAAGATAACTGAAGATATCCAGATAAGATCGGCAGCCTGGAATCAAATAGTTTTCTTGCTTATTATCGTGTGCTACAAGGTTAGGAAGAAAAAGAAACAAGCATCCTTCCCTCCGGAATTGTCCCGGGCAGAATGTTCAAATTAGTTGAACATGATTATTTTTATATTTCAATATTTATTACTTTACAATCTATTTTTAATAATTTGAAAAACCCAAAATATGTTTAAAAGATTATGGTTGTTTGTTTAGGACATTACACATGGCAAGCGCATGTGTAGCAATAAAGATAAAGAGTCCTATTACAATAAATACAGCATTTTAGAAAGGAGAAAACCCACATGTGTAGCACTGATAAATAAAAAGTCGCACATTGATAAAAGGGTCCCATGCTGAGATAACCATAATCAGGTAGTCTAGTTTAGTTTTAAGAGTTTTATATTTAGTACTTAAGGTTCATATATTTTAATAAACATCAGTGTCTTACAAACATTCATCAACGTAGCGCGTTATATTTTCAATCGCGCTGCAATTATAGAAAGCTGTTTTAAAGAATAACATTTCTATACACCTGTCATAGAGTAAAAATAGTAAGAGTCTTAATGGGAAAAAGTATTGTGAAAACCTTGTTATGAACTCCGATTATCTCAAGGAAGAAAACTTTTTTTCTTCAGTTCCTTTTGAATGTGTTCGTTTATTTATCTTTTTTTCTTCTGTTCCTTTTGAATGTATTCGTTTATTTTTTGTTTTTTCTTCGGTTCCTTTTGAATGTATTCGTTTTTTTCTTCAATTCCTTTTGAATGTATTCGTTTTTTCCGTTTTTCTTCGATTTCCTTTTGTGCGTATTCTGGTTTTCACTCCCGTTTACGGCTTTTACGGCTAAAAACATAGAGTAAAAATAGTAAGAGTCTTAATGGGAAAAAGTATTGTGAAAACCTTGTTATGAACTCCGATTATCTCAAGGAAGAAAACTTTTTTTCTTCAGTTCCTTTTGAATGTGTTCGTTTATTTATCTTTTTTTCTTCTGTTCCTTTTGAATGTATTTGTTTATTTTTTGTTTTTTCTTCGGTTCCTTTTGAATGTATTCGTTTTTTTCTTCAATTCCTTTTGAATGTATTCGTTTTTTTCTTCAATTCCTTTTGAATGTATTCGTTTTTTTTTCCTTTTTTCTTCGATTTCTTTTTGTGCGTATTCTGGTTTTCACTCCAGAGATAATCAGAGTTTACGGCTAAAAATCAAATTTCGAAAAGGAAAGGTTTTTCACCCATTAAGACTCTTACTATTTTTACTCTATGGCCCTGTTTTCGCGTAACCGTTTATATTTTAACACTAGCTGGCCCGGTCCGCGTTGCTGGCCCAAATATAAATAAGATCAGTGTTTATATTTAGTTTCGCTTTAAATATAAAGCACTGCAAAAATGTAAAGAATTTCTTGGCTTAGAAAAATTTGTGGGCGTGGTATTTAAGACCCGTTGTTTTTTAAAGGCAGATTACCATGTCTTCGACTTTGCGAACTGTACAAATTTAAATTGTCTTACTAAAGACATCATTACGAACCACACAAAAATATAATCACGCATATCCTTCGTTCTTATCGTGAGATATTTTCTTGAGTAATCTAGAGTTCATACAAAATACCACAAACATTTATAATTTATCCGAATTTTCCAGTTTTCTGGTACACTTTTCACGTATATCTTGCCTTAAAAACCTAAGTAGAACTATTACTAACATAAAAAATCGATCCGGTCATAAGTGTTCGACTTAAATCGATTTCACATATTTAGACCAAAGTGGACACTTAAATTTGTGTGGTAAGTTAAACTTGTACATAATAATACCCAAGGATTTGAAATCAATTGTACCAAGTTTAAGCGGAATCTATAAAGATTTTTTTTTAAATATACCGAATTGGAGTAAATATGAGTTTCAGATATATCGAAAAAAGTGGAAAAGGACTATTTTTCTTTACGAACAACCATATAGACTATTGCGAACATTAAAAAAAAATCAAAATCGGTCCGGGCGTTCTCAAGTGTAAAAATTTTTAAAGATATTGAAAATGTGAACATTTAAGAGGTCGAGAACAATAATTATTTCCTCAAAAACCTTACTTGGACTATGATCATTAAAGAAAAAAATTACCAAAGACCAGTCGTTCTAAGGTTTCCATAAAAATCTTAGTTGAAATGTGACGAATGTTTACAAAAAATATCCAAATCGGTTTTGCCGATTTTCTATTTTAAATACGAATATGGGGAAAAAAAGTGGGCGTGAAAAATGTTTATTTCCGTTTAAACTTAAGTTGGATTGTGACGAATATTTAAAAAAAGTTTAGCCAAATCGATGCAGACGTTCTCAGATTTAATATATATCAAAAAAGTGGGCGTAAAATTGGGCGTTGCGAATTTTTCTTTCCGTAAAAACCTAAGTTGGACTATGACGAACATTTTAAAAAAAGTTTAGCCAAATAGGTCCAAACGCTTTCCGATTTGAGATCCATCGAAAAAGGAAGCATAAAAGTGGGCGTGGTTAATTTTTTTTCCGCAAAAACCTAACACGAACATTTAAACAAAATATTGTCCAAATCGGTACAGCCGTTCTCAAGTGATGCGATAACCACCGAATAATATTTATTTTCCTAAAGATCGAATTTTAGATATATCGAAAAAATAGCTGGTAAACAAATTTTTTTTAAGGTAAAACTCATTTGAATTTAACCAATTCAGTCATCCATTCTCAAGTGATGCGATTTTTTATATATCAAAAGGGGGCCTGGAAATGGAATATTGTTCCTTCCGAAAAACCTTATGATGAACATTAAAAACAAAATCAGCCAAATTGATCCAGCCGTTCTACGATTTAAAATATACATATCGGAAAAAGTGAGCATAAAAGTAGACGTATCCAATTTTTCTTTCCTTAAAAATCTTTTGCGGATTATAATCAAATCGGCCTAGTTGTTCTAGTTTTTTCGATACACAGAAAAAGTAGGCGTGGGCAATTTTCGTTTTCGTAACAACCTTAGCTGAACTTTGACGAATATTTTCAACAAAATTTAGGGCGTAAAAGTGGGTGTTGTCAATTTCTTCTTTTCGTAAAAATCAAAGAAAGATTATGGTCAAAATTCATTTAAAAAATTAAGTCAAATCAGTCCAGACGTTCACAGATTTTAGATAAATCGAAAAAAGTGGGCGCTAAAGTGGGCGTGGTCGATTTTTCTCTCTGTATAAACTTAAACTGTGTTACTACGAACATTTAAGTAAAAAATAAGCCACGTCGGTGCAGCCGTTTTCCGATTTTAGATAAATCGAAAAAGTGGGAGTTAAAGTGGGCGTGGCCTATTTTTCTGAACGTAAAACCTAAGTTGGACTATGGCGAACATTTCAATAAAAAAATTGTCCAAATCGGTCCAGCCGTTCTCAACTGATGCGGTTACCAACGAACGACAATTGATTTTTATTTATATAGATTAAAATTTAAAATTTTTTTGGCACCACTTTTGTTGAATGTCAAAGTTTATTTAAGCAAACACGGAAAAAAACATTTTATTTTCAAATGCGAACTTGGCTTCACTTTTTATCGAAACTTAAATTTAATGCCAATAATTATACAAGTTAAAAATAAGCGTGGATAGTTTAAAATTTGTATAGGTAAGCGTATATACGGTTATGCGAAAACAGTGCTATTGCTAAAACCGAGTTTATAATAGTCATAAACTTGAATATTACCAAAAAAAGCTGTAGGAAAAAGCTATAGAAAACAAAAATCAAACCCAATATTCTGAATTTTCATGATATTTCCTTACTATACGTAAGAAGCTTAATATAATTTATAAATACATTCCTTAATTGAATTATTTCATGTAATTTTTAAATATAAACCATTTGTAAAATAACCAATATTTATTAAATAATTATTGATAATTTCCAAATTTTTTAATGAAGTTTTATAGTGGGGATTTCTTTAGTGAAGAAGTGCATACTAATGTCTATATTTGGAAGTGGTGCAAGCCATAATTTATGACATTATATATAATTTTTTGGAAGTTGTTTAAAAGTATCTCCATTTGAATAATAAATCAGGGGTTAACTGCTTTTTTTGGAGTACTTCAGAAGTGGTTTGATTTGGACTACTTCCCTTATTTTTTGCTGGGTACCTCATCTACCAAAGGTAACGCTTCCCAAATTTGACGGAAATTACCTATCATGGCAGTCATTTTTCGACATGTTTAACGAAATGATTCACAAAAAAACTATGCCAGCCATTCAGAAGATGTGGCTCCTTAAAACTAATTTAACTGGAGAAGCAGCTAGACTCATACAGAATCTTTCGTTAACCGAATCTAATTACGAAACAGCATGGGATGTTCTCCAGACAAGATACAACAATCCCCGCATCCTAACTACAACGATCTTGGATAAGCTCACCGGTCAACCCAGGATGTCAGAGAACCCATCATCAGCAACTATCAAGTTGTTACACGACACCACACGTGAAACCTTGGCAGCACTCAACATATTGGTAAAAAAACTGGACAAGGGAACTGTATGAGCAATCCTTAATATGCCCCAGAAAATTGCCATCGTTAAAGGAATTTCTGAGCTTTTTGGAAATAAGATTCCAGTCATTGGAAGCAATAGGCCAGAATAACAAATCATCAAGCAAAACCGTAACATCAACAACCATTTCTGAGGGAACCAACAGTAACTGCAAATTATGCAACCATGGCAATCATCCATTGTACTAAGTATTGCAAAAAGTTTCTACAATTATCAACTCCGGATCGATTAAAATGGGTGCAACAACATTCTTTATGTGTCAACTGCTTCAAAGGCAACCACACAGCAAAAGCTTGCAACTCACGTAAATGTTATAAATGTGAAAAGAGACACAACACGTTACTACATTTGGAAAGGCAGCAAACGCACAAATCAAACCAAGTTTCAAATCCAAGGCAGTCCTCGGAAACAAAACCAACAAACGGAAATGAAAAGGCATCAACATCCTCAACGTCAGCCACATCATCAACTGCCAACAATTTGTCACATCAAAATTATGTATTCCTAGCAACAGCAAGAGTAATTATAACGGCAAACAACGGCAATTCCGGTGAATTCAGGGCAATATTAGACTCTGGCTCACAAGTGAACATAGTCTCCCAGCGACTAGTCCAGCGTTTGTCCATCACCCCAACTGACGCAGTTCTTAACATTGACGGGATTGGAAATGCACAGAAAAGGGCTACCCACCGAGTTAACCTGAAAATGCAGTCCACAATCAACAATTTTTCAACAAGGTTGGAGGCATTTGTACTGCCACATATCATTCCTCCTCAACCAAATCGCCAAGTAGACACATCGTCATGGGCCATTCCGGAAAATATTCAACTGGCTGATCCAGAATTTCACCAACAAGGTAAAATTGATATTCTACTTGGGGCTGAATTCTATTTCAATCTTATGAAAGTCGGCCAAATCAAACTTTCCAAGGACCTCCCGATTTTGCAGAATACAACACTTGGGTGGATTGTTGGCGGATCAGTGAAACAAACTTCCGATTTTGACTCATCGTGTGCACTCACATGTGGAATATTTACTGATACAAATTCATTGGAAGAAGCCATAGAACAACTATGGAAGCCATAGAACAACTATGAAAAACTATGGAAAGTCTGTCGCCAACAGAAAAACAGTGTGAGCCACACTTTAATCAACATGTGCACTAAGGGTGTTCTTATTTTTTTATTTCGGATTTTTGTGTTGCACTGGGCAGAATTTTGTTCCTTTGTAGTAAAAACTTAATAATAAAAAATTTGAAGTTAATCCGATAACTTTAAGTGGACGCGGAAACGACCTGAAGTTTGAATAACGAATTACAAGGGGAAAAAATGACTTTTTACTCATTTTCTCAATTTTTTCGATATTTAAAATTAAGTTTGAATTCAAATGGTTACAGAATTGTGATGTGGAGTACATTACCTTTGTAATAAGGCAATAAAAACTAAAATCGGTTAAAAATCAGCCATGTTATTACAACTGCCCCAGGCAACTAACGTGAGGCAGACCACTTGATCAAAGATTTCGAGTTCAATTTTTGAAATTGATTGAAATTATCTACTATAGAAACATTTATTTATTCTTTACTTGCCAATGTGCTAAGGTTATAAATATTTTTCATATTGTGTTATGCTAACTTGTTTTTAATTAATGGTAAAAAGGTCTAAATTTTTCAGACCTGTTTTCAAATCTCCAATTTTAAATTTAAATTTTTTTAGGCATATAAAACTTAAAAAATCGACCATTGGACCATAGGATTTTGTTAAGCACATATAAGGGAATAAAAATTACAAAAATTGTAGACATTCCTTTTTTCATTCGTCTAGTTTAGCGATTTTAATTCGGCGGATTTCGAGATAATAGTGATTTTGGTAACTTTTTTAGCTTTTAGTTAATTTTTTTATTTTTTTTAACAAACTTCATATGTTTTCTACCGAATTACTACAGAATAATATAGAATACTTCAATTCCTTTAATCAGGGCAAAATTGAGATATGAAAAATTGACCCAGTTAAAAGTCAAAGGTCAAATTTTAGAAGAATTTGAATTTTTAAAGATTTACAGATTTTTCGAGCGGATATTAATGAAACTCTTAAATGTTATTTTAATAACATTTAAAAATTAATGGCTTATAAAAATTCAGAACATTAACCCTTAAGTGCTGTTGGGGTCTATATGACCCTATGAAATAATATACTTACATTTTCTCCATTAAATAAAAAAAAATATAGACCCCAATAGCACTTATGGGTTAATTTTCCGAATTTTAATAATAAACCATTTACGTTTAGTCATATTAAAATAACATCAAGGAGTTTCATAAATATCCGCTCAAAAAAATTGTTAATCTTTAAAAATTCAAATTGTTCTCAAATTTGACCTTTGACCTTTAACTGGGTCAATTTTTCATAACTCAATTTTGCCCTGATTAAAGGAATTGAAGTATTATATATTATTCTGTAGTAATTCGGTAGAAAACATATGAAGTTTGTTAAAAAAAAAATAAAAAAATTAACTAAAAGCTAAAAAAGTTACCAAAATCATTATTATCTCGAAATCCGCCGAAATAAAATCGCTAAACTAGCCGAATGAAAAATGGAATGTCTACAATTTTTGTAATTTTTATTCCCTTATATGTGCTTAACGAAATCCTATTTTCCAATGGTCGATTTTTTAAATTTTATTTGCCAAAAAAAATAAAATTTAAAATTGGAGATTTGAAAACAGGGTTGAAAAATTTAGACCTTTTTACCATTAATTAAAAACAAGTTAGCATAACACAATATGAAAAATACCTATCACCTTAGTACATTGGCAAGTAAAGAATAAACAAATGTTGCTATAGTAGATAATTTCAAACAATTTCAAAAATTGAACTCGAAATCTTTGATCAAGTGGTCTGCCACACGCTAGTTGCCTGGGGCAGTTGTAATAACTTGGCTGATTTTAAACCGATTTTAGTTTTTATTGCTTTATTACAAAGGTAATGTACTCCACATCACAATTCTGTAACCATTTGAATTCAAACTTAACTTAAAATATCGAAAAAATTGAGAAAATGAGTAAAAAGTATTTTTTTTTCCCCTTGTAATCCGTTATTCAAACTTCAGGTCGTTTCCGCGTCCACTTAAAGTTATCGGATTAACTCCAAATTTTTTATTATTAAGTTTTTAGTACAAAGGAACAAAATTCTGCCCAGTGCCAAGCAATTAAAACATTTTACATTTTTCCCTTACTGTTAAGAACACCCTTAATGTGCACACAAGGTCTGATGGTCGCTTCGTAGTCAGTCTTCCGTTCCGGGAAAACCCAACAGCATTGGGAGAATCCCACACAATGGCATACAACAGATTTATGAGCCTGGAACGCAGACTTCTGAAAAATAATGAAGTTCGACAGCAATACATTCGGTTCATGCGAGAATATGAAGAGCTTGGACACATGGAAAGGGTCAGCATCGACACATTATTAGACCCCAAGTACTTCATTCCTCATCATTGCGTAATGAAGCCTGACAGCACTACAACAAAACTGCGAGTAGTGTTCGACGCGTCAGCAAAAACATCGACTGGACATTCTCTTAATGACTTAATGTTCAATGGTCCAACAGTTCAAAGTGAGCTGTTTTCAATATTGCTCCGTTTTCGGCTCCCAAGGTTTGTTTTCACGACGGATATCGAAAAAATGTATAGACAGATATTAGTTCACCCAGAAGATCATCAATATCAATTAGTACTATGGAGAGAAAGTCCATCAGTACCCATCACATACTACAAGTTGAATACAGTTACCTACGGAACATGGCACAATAATACCAGGTAGTATTATTAGAATTTGTTGTCAATAACGTCCACCTATTAATTTCAAATTTTAAAAATAAAAATTCAAATAAATAAAAAAATCAAAACAAAAAAAAAATATAAACAACAAAATAAACAAGAAATCCCAGCAGACAATTTGAAAACATATTCCAAAAAGTGGTTATGTTTATGCCCATATACAAAACTTTAAACCACGGTTTTAAACAAATCGGTTAATATTCACAATACGAACACAGTTTTTGCAACAATAGCCATTTTTCTCCAAGAAAAGCGATTGGAAATCTTCTTCTTATTTCTTTGTTTGTTGGGTTGCTTTATTATTTGGATTTGTTGAAGTCAAGGGGTTTTATGTTTGTTTACATATTTTTGATTACTTTTTCTAATGATAGTACCGTTATAGTTTTACAATGCCTACGGAACACGTGCAGCACCCTACTTGGCCACAAGATGTTTACAAAGAATTGCCGAAGAAAACAATGTCAATTATCCATTCGGATCTCAGATATTAAGAGATAACTTCTACGTGGATGATGGTCTGGGAGGATCAGACAGTCTCAACACTGCAATTAATATGCAAAATGAACTTATGACAATTCTAAAACGTCATGGTTTCAATTTAAGAAAATGGTGTGCAAATCACCCACAGCTTTTAAAAAACATCCCACTCGGTGACCAGGAGGTAGATTTGGATTTCAATAGCGACAACGCCAACACTATAAAAATGCTAGGTTTGATGTGGCTGCCGAAGACTGATCATTTTTGCGTCAAGATAAAATTGAATCAACTTCAAATAATATCAAAACGTACTGCAACGTCAGACCTCGCTAAGCTATTTGATCCTCTTGGGCTTTTAGCACCTGTTGTCGTCAATGCAAAGATGTTCATTCAAAAGTTATGGCAAATTAAGTTAGATTGGGATGAACCATTGCCTGAAGATCTTCGTGCAACTTGGATTAAATTCAGAAAAGATTTAGACAGTTTAAATAATCTAAACATTCCTCGACATATTTTTAAAGGGGAACTCCCAAAATAAACGCAATTACACATATTTGCAGATGCGTCTGTAAAAGCTTTTGGGGCGGTTGCTTACATCCGAGCAATTCTAAAGGATGGACGTGTTGTTGTGCAACTACTTTGCGCAAAGACAAGGGTTGCTCCATTAAAACAACAAACTTTACCTCGCCTCGAGTTATGTGCTGTAGTCATAGCGGCACAACTTGCTCACAGGATCACAACAGATCTCAAGGTTAAAAATCAGCCTATGTTCTTATGGACTGACTCAGAAATAGTGCTTTCTTGGATAAATGCACAATCCTCCTTATACCATACATTCGTAGCTAATCGAGTAACCAGAATTCAATCATTAACGTTGCCTAGTCAATGGCGTCATGTCGGATCAAAGGACAATCCGGCTGATATACTGTCCAGAGGTTTACCAGCATTAAAACTCTCCGAAAGTAATTTATGGTTCTATGGACCACTTTTTCTACATGGACGAGAAGAAATGTGGCCACCTAAATTTGCACAAAAACTCCAAATTCCTAGTGACATTGAGAAAAAGAAGACAACTTTAATTTCAGCAGTTATCGTGTCCAATGATGACTTTATCTACAGAATTCCACATAAGAATTCGTTCAAAAGGTTATAAGAAATATTGGGGTATGTTCTTCGATTTGCCAAAAATTCAAGGATAAAAAAACATCAGCGTCCGACATTTAAATCAATAACTCCGGCGGAATTGGATGATTCTCTTTATATTATTATAAAAACTATTCAGACTTCCGACTTCTCACCGGAATTCAACCAACTTCGAAAAAACAAAGAAGTTGACAAGAAAAGCTCTATAATCAGTTTGTCCCCATTCCTAGATGAAACAAACATCATACGAGTTGGAGGACGATTGGAGGCCTCAGCATTATCTTACGATGCAAAACATCCAATGCTGATTCCATATAATGATCCCCTCATAAAACTTTTATTTACGATGGTCCACGAGGAAAACAAACATTGTGGACCACAAGCACTGTTAAACGTAATCAGACAACGATTTTGGCCAATAAAGGGAAAAATAACAGCACGATCAACCGTTCAAAACTGTGTCAGATGTGCCAAGGCGCGACCACAACTATGTCAACAAATAATGGGCAATCTTCCAAAAACTAGAGTTACTCCAGCAAGTCCCTTCATTAACTCTGGGGTAGATTATTGCGGACCGTTTTGGATTCACTATCATGTCAGAGGCAAACGGCCAACAAAAGCATATATAGCTGTGTTTTGTTGTTTCTTTACAAAGGCTGTTCATCTTGAATTGGTGACCGATTTATCAACAGATGCCTTCATCGGAGCTTTAAAAAGATTTATCGGCCGTCGAGGACGTTGTCAAAACATATATTCTGATAACGCCACCAACTTCGTCGGTGCAAAAAATCAGTTATCTGAACTATGTGATAGCATTTACTCCAGCACAGCGCAAGAATCAATCATCTCCACCTCCAGCTCGAAGGGAATACATTTCCATTTTATTCCACCGAGAGCTCCACATTTTGGAGGTTTGTGGGAATCAGCTGTAAAATCTGCAAAACACTTGTTACTTCGGAGTGTCTCAAATGCAATCGTGGTGGAAATCGAGGCAATACTTAATTCTCGTCCACTAACACCCATATCAAACGACCCAAATAACTTTGAGGCATTAACTCCTGGTCACTTCCTTATTGGCGAACCACTTACGTCACAATTAGATAGCAAAGCACAACCAATAAAGGCTTCAGGACTAGCTCATTGGAAGCTTGTATCCCATCTTAAACAAGAATTCTGGAAACGATGGTCTACCGAATACTTAAATCAAATTCAGCAACGTGTGAAATGGAACAAGCAGACTGCTAACCTTAAGATTGGAGATATGGTGATCATCAAGGAAGATAACTTACCTATCATGTCATGGCCACTGGCAAGAGTTGTTCAAATTCACCCGGGTGATGATGGAGTTGTAAGAGTTGTGGAAGTCAAAACCGCTAAGGGACTCTTCAAACGTCCAATACATCGACTAGCTCTTCTACCCATCGATCAAGAATCGGAAACAAGTATAGGTAATGATGACGAAACTAAAGGTATCAGTCTTATCAACTCTGAAGAACACACTGAAGACAATAAACAAGGTACCAGCCTCATCAACTCCGACGCAAATGAAGAACCCAAGGCTAAAAGGAAGAAAACGTTATCAAGTCATATTTGTCTAACACTGCTCGCAATTCTGTTTCTATTACCAATAATAGCTGGAGCCCCAGTCGAAAATAAAAAATTTGGTACAAAAGTTGGTATTCATTTCGAACAAGTAGGCACAGCATCCATATCAACCACTGAGTGGAATCTGTTGGTGTACTACGATTTGGGATCTTACTGGTCAGAAACCACAATTCTTGTCAATGGGACGAAAACGTTACAAAACCTTTGTAGTAAGATTACCTTTAATTCATCATGCCTCAGCATTATCGAACATTTTGAACACATGCAAGGCGAATTACAGTTGGAAAATCGACTACTACGAAGTAAAAGGGGAGCACTAGATATAGTCGGCAATGTTGCTCACTCGTTATTGGTATATTAGACTCCGAATATGCCAACCAGATGTCCACTACAATACTAGAAGTCAAGGAAAATGAGTCATATTTATTAAAGTTACTCAAGAATCAAACATCAATTGTTGATTCAACAATTAACATTATGCCGCAGAGTCAAATTGCAGCTAATGCAAGGTTTGCAAAACTGGAGCAAGAAATCAATGGTTTCTTAGAAGAAATGCAGGACGTCAATCATGTACTACTCCAGATTCATCTTACTCAGTTATTTAATTCTGCCGTCTTGCAATTAACTTTAGTTGCAAATAATTTGGAAAAAATACAGTCATCAATCCTTGACACTCTCACGGACACACATCATGGAAAAATCAGTCCGTTACTGCTTACCCCGGAACAATTGAAAAATGAGGTTAATCAGATTAAACTTCACACATCATCATCTGTTGATCTTCCTGCATCGGATTTGCTGGAACTATTCAAACTTATGAAGGTAAAGGGTGGATTCACACAGCAACACGCAGTTTTCAAAATAAGTATACCATTAGTCGAACGCGGCCAATTCAACATTTTTCATTTAATACCAGTTCCAAACTTGATCAACAACACTATGTTAGCCATTAAACCATGCACTTCCTTTTTGGGCACAATGGAATCTCACAAACTATATATAATTCTTACAGAATCAGAATTAAACTCCTGTTATTCAATGAAACAGGACGTATTTATCTGCTGTAACATCCAAACTCGATACAATTATGGGTCCGAGGTATGTGCATGCGAAATAAATTTATTCAACAACAAAACCACACCAACTTGCACCTTAGACAGGACTACATCGAATATTCAATGGATACCTTTGAAAAAAAAAATCAATGGATATACGCCACCTCGTCATCTTCACGGGCCACTGCAGTATGCAACAAGGAAATTATTCCCCTTACTCTAAGAGGTTCCGGCCTGCTAACACTTGAGCCAGAATGCATGCTTAAGCATGACTTCGCCACAATGAATGGACGACAAACAATATCCAGTATATTTAAATCATCGTACACGAGTCTTGGAAAAATCTCAGAGTTGTCACCACAAAACTACATAACTCGTTTTCATAATAAATCAATGTCAACGAGAGTAGATGACGTTGCAGATGAATTAACAACGTTGCAAAGGTCTCTTGAAGAACAAAAAATCATTGATCTTCCCAACAAATTGAGAGTACATCAGCAGCACAGTCACGCAGTCGGTTACCTAGCACTCTTACTAAGCTTAATAGCAATCATCATAATGTTGCTTAAATATAGAACTTCTTGTAACAAAAAGGAGCCACCCACAACAATACCAATTGAAGATTCTATAGACAACATTGAACTACAGTCAATTGGATCAAGAAACAACAATGTGACACCTCTACCAACACCACGCAGATTCATCCGAGATATATAAACAAAATTAACAACTAGTTTTTCAATCCGAAGTTTTATCCGATAGATGTCTAGCAACTGAGGGTCAAAAATTCAAAATAACCACGACAAATTCATTATTTTCTAAAATGTTATTTATATTATTTTTTTTTTTAAATGATGTATTTTTTGTTTATTTGTTAGTGCATAATATAGAAAAAACAAAAAAAAAAATATGAATATATATATTTTATTAGTTTGAGAAGCATCCACTTTTGTTGAACATTCGTTCAACGCCGGGGAGAATGTTAAGATTCATATAAATAAATGTCTCCTTATTATAAAATAATAATGCTGACTATGCAATGAACAATGCAATGAACCGATTTCATGGTCATACTGCAAAATTACATTTGATTCCTCTATTTGTTGACTTAAAAATAAGCCAAAATTAAACCCACGGTTAGTCATTTGCAATAACCTTGAAGTCGTACATTTGGAATGTTTGCATTAATAAAATATTTATGTTTATATGTTTGTACATATTTAGTAACTAATTGATTAGTGCCATTATGGCAATTATGTTCCTTAGTTTTAAGTATAAATAGTGGTAAATAAATAATAAACAAATTAGTTAAGCAAAAATTCTTGTTTGACTCCTTTCTTTTGTTTCTTTTCAAGTAACAAGTGCTTGAAGTGAATTTAAATTAGAAAGCCCCAAAACAAAATAGTGCAGTACAAATTTATGCGTTTGTGCTGAGTTACACTATTTCTCAAATTAACACATAGTCTTTATATATTAAAGTTTTTGATCTGACAATCTAGGTACACAAAATTAAAAACTTTATCATCTTCCTCTTTTTTCAGGCCAGCCGGAGGAGTGGCAAACATTTATAGAAGCATAACAAAGCACCACAAAGGAATTCAAAACGTTTTTTATACTTGGTTTTGGTTCCAAAATTAAAACGAAAAATACTTTTTTTATTTTTGTATTAATTAATTGAATTGTTGGTAAGTTTTATTGTAGGTTAGGTAGGTTAGGTTGTAAGTGGCTGCTGACGTTTTACGTCAACACACGTAGACTCTGAGGTCCATTGTGATACCACGGGACAGTAATAGGTTTCCCTACTAGTCCCTGTCGTTAAACCATTTTGAGCTTCTTATAAAACTCCTTAGATGTTGAATTTTGACATCCAACAAATCAGAAAGATCGTACAGCTCCCTAGATCCCAGTGAAGCAAGTCTCTGACCAGAAAGTGCCGGGCAATGGCAAATAAAGTGTTCGATAGTTTCCAACTCCTCTTCATCCATGCAACTTCGGCAAAAGTCATTCGACGGCACATTTAACCGCTCTGCGTGCTTCCCTATAAGACAGTGTCCGGTAATTATAGAAACCACCGTCGAAATCTCTCCTCTTGGAAGCGATATCAGCTCACTTGTGCGCCCCTGATTAAGAGAAGGCCAAATCAGTCGTGTTGTCTCACACGTCCATCCATTTGCCCATCTTTGATTAGTCTCCGTCGCAGAACAAAGCCGTAGGTTTTGCTTGCAAGTTTCTAGAGGCATACCAACACATTCCAATTCTGTTGGAACCTGTAAGGTAGTTCCTAGTCTTGCAAGCTCATCGGCTTTGCAATTCCCTGGAATGTCTCTGTGCCCTGGGACCCATATGAGTCGTATGTTAAACTGCTTGGCCATCTCATTTAAAGACGTGCGGCAGTTAAGGGCAGATCTTGTTTTCAGAAACATTGAATCCAGGGACTTGACCGCGGCTTGACTGTCAGTATAGATGTTGACTGCGGTTGTAGACAAGACATTGCAGCTTAACCAGTCAGCCACTTCCTTTATTGCCAGCATCTCTGCCTGGTAAACACTGCAATGATCTGGCAATCTACGAGCCAGGCTCAACCCAAGCTTTTCGGAATAGACTCCAAAGCCCACTTGTTCGTGCAGCCTCGATCCATCTGTGTAAAAATTTATGGTAGCTCCACTACCCGGAGTATCCCCCATCCAAGACTCCCTGGATGGTATCATAGTGGTAAATTGGCGCTCAAAGAGGGAGCACAGTCCACATTTTGTGGTATTGTTATCTTTTTCAAGATCGCGCTATGGCCACAATCACTGCTCCTCCATTGCAGCGTGCTATTAAGTCGAATTGCCGACGCAGCCGCATACTGCCTACCCAATATGTCCAAGGGTATCAGGTGAAGGAGGATTTCTAATGCAGCCGTAGGTGTAGTACGAAGAGCACCAGTGATGCACATTGACGCCATTCTCTGTACCTTCGTGATAAAGACAAAGTTCGCTTTTGTTTCTAAAGCAGGCCACCAGACAATGATTCCATACAGCAAAATTGGACGCACCACTGCTGTATAGATCCAATGAACGACTTGAGGGCTAAAACCCCATCGTTTTCCAATGGCCCTTTTACAGGAATACAAAGCAATCGTTGCTTTTCTCACCCGTTCCTCAATATTACGCCTGAAATTCAGCTTCCTATCTAGAAATACTCCAAGATACTTGGCTCCATCTGAGAAGGTGATTTCAGTACCGTCCAGAGAAATAGGATCAAAAGCAGGAATCTTATTTTTCCTTGTAAACAAAACAAGCTCTGTTTTACTAGGATTAACTCCTAGACCACAGTCTCTTGCCCATTTAGACAGATCTTTCAGAGAACCCTGAAGAATGTCCCGCAATGTTGGCAGATGCTTCCCCTTTACCGCTATCGCGACATCGTCAGCATATGCGATAACATGACAACCACGTGCTTCTAGAGATAGTAGCATTGAATTCAGTGCCAGGTTCCAAAGAAGCGGCGAAAGAACACCTCCTTGTGGTGTGCCCCTATTGACAAATCGAGATATGACGGACGCTCCCAATTCAGACGTTATACGTCTATTGGCAAGTAGGTTTTCCACCATTAAAACGATTTCACGCTTTACTCCCAGACCAGACAATGACAATATTATCGATTCTGGGATGACATTATTAAAAGCCCCCTCAATATCAAGAAAGGCCACCATAGTGTACTCCTTTACCGAAAGCGATCTCTCGATGGTACCAACGAGCTCATGAAGAGCTGTTTCCGTTGATCGTCCCTTGCTGTATGCATGTTGCTTTGTCGAAAGCAACCTCGGGTCAATCACTCTACGCAAATATGAGTCTATCATTCGTTCCATTGTCTTTAACAAAAAAGAAGACAGACTAATTGGTCTGAAATCCTTCGGAGCTGTGTGGGAACTTTTCCCAGCCTTCGGGATAAATACGACTCTGGTATCCCTCCATTTTAAAGCAGACAAGGAAAAACAATAAAAATTAAAATTCGTTATTGATAAAATTAAATTTTGAATTTTTCATAAAATTCAATTTTGAATTTTAAATAAAATTCTAAAGAATTTTATTTTAGATTCTTAAAAGAAATAAAATTCTAAAAAATTTTATTTAAAATTCTTAAAAGAATTTTATTAACAAAAAAAAAGAATTTTATTTTCATACAAATAAATAGATTTCAAACAAATAAATATTTTAATAATGTTCGAGTATTTCTATATATTAAGGTAACTTAATTATATAAATACATCCTCATATGATAGTAAATTGCCACTATCTTCTAATTTAATGTTATTTAATAATTTACTTATTGTTAGTTCAAACTTATTTTTTTTAGTAATTTCCAAATTCTGATCCACTTATTTATACAAAACCTCTTAAAAAATTCTCATATTTTAATGTAATTCTCTGATTCTGAAAGCTTTTTCGAACAGAAACTTTATAAAGAAATTTTGTACACTTTTCTAAAAATAGAATCTTTAATTTTATAGCAATTTTCTATAAAAAAAAAGTGTTTTCTGAGGCAGTTTTTCAGATTCTGAAGCATTTTTCATATAGAAAATTATTAGGGTCTTAGACATTTTTCTAAAAAAACATTTTAAGACACTATTTTAACAGAACATTTGAAGATTTAGAGATAAATTTTCTATAGACAATTCTTACAAAATTCTTACAAACAGAAAAATGTTTAGATTCAGAGCAATTTTTTTGTTTCCAAAAAATCTCACATCTAATATATTTTTCTATAGAAAAGTTTTGATCAATGATTTTTATAAAATTTTCCTATATAAAAATTCGCAGATTCTAAAAGATTAAAAAAAAATCATATTCTTTAAAATATTTCCATAACAAAAATTCTTAGATTTGAAAATATATTTCTCATAGAAAAGCTCAGATTTTTAAACGTTTTTCCTATTGAAAAGTTATCCGATCCTGAGAAATCTTTTTTGCAGAAAGATTCTTGGGATTCTGAAACAGTATTTCTTAGGAAAAATTCCCAGTTTATGAGGGATTATTTTTTATAGATTTTTTTCTATAGAAGTTATAACTAGGGCTGTCAAACGGGATCGGTTTTTTAAAATCCCGGGATTCGGGATTTGAAAATCGAAATCCCGGGATCCCGGGATTTTTCGGGATCACGGGATTTTTCGGGATCCCGGGATTTTTCGGGATTCCGGGATTTTTTGGGATTAAATTTCTTTGATTATAAGAGTAAAAAAATAGTAGACTCCTGTTTCAATTTTACTGTACTAATTAAGGGGGCTACTGTGGGTTAGTTGGTAGCGTGCTAGCCTATTAAGAACGTAGTCGTGGGTCTGATTCCCACGAAAAACTTTTGATCTATTTCGCTAGAACGGAATTATTAAAAAAAATATTTCTAATTATTTTGATTGTTATTTAAAGGCAATTAAAAAATTAAGTATACGCCACTTATGCAGTTTTCAAGTAATTATTATTATTAAATATTTAGCAATGAACTAAAAAAGCCATGAGGGGATTGTTATGGAAAATTACAACTTTTATTTGCTTTTGGTTTCATCCAATTCCGATTTTGGTTGTTGCACTGTATAATTTTAAAACTAATTTAAAGAAAATTTAAAAAAATAAAAACATGTAAAGAAGAAAAGTAGTAATATAATGCATTAGACTTTAATTTTTTTGTAAAAGAAAAGTTTTTCTTCCAATTTTAAATGTCCGGCAAAATTTTTATTCTCCTACGCCTAAAACTTATGTGGTACAAATTTGAGGCCAATCGGATTAAATTTACCAATGGCGCCCTTCGATCAAAGTTCAGATTTTTTAGAAAATTTTCACCAAAACCTTTGGTCAAAGGGCTCCGTGACTGTGGCTGGGCAGAATTCTCAGCTCAGCCAAATTCGTGGACAGCTACGTTGAAAATTAAAAAAAGTTTTAGTTTTAATTTGTTTACCCGAGTAAAAATTTTTATATGATGCAATATATATTGATATGTAATACATTATATAATTAAACGCAATTTGATCCGAAAAATGGTGGATGTTTTTGCATTAAAAAAGATCAATTTGTATAAAATATGATTTGATTTCATCCGAGTTTTGACCAGACATTGCCATATATTAGTGGATCTAATTAGATCTAATTGCATAAAAACATGTAAAATCCTGGTGTTTTTTGGTTTGGGTTGAGTTACACCACAGGTCAACGATACATTCACCAAACATATAATTTTCTTAAAAAATGTTCGGGTACGCTTCGAACCAGATAGGTGATATACATAACCCTAACAAGGAAATGTTTAGGAACATTTTAAAAAGTTTCTTATACTTTGCCTTAAAAACTTAGAAAATTGTTGGTTAAATGGAAACATATAGTGTTATATATGGAAAAGAATTGGATATATATAATTTTATATTAAATTATACAGAAAAACAAATTTTGTATTGACCCTCATGTAATTTTATATAATTATATCAACCGTACACCTTTTAATCCGAATCATGATTCAATTATATATTACTACATATGACTGCATTTAAAAAATTTTGAAAATATCTCACGCGATGTATAATCATATATGATTAATTATGTTTGTATCAAGTTATATATTGTTATATATGTTTATTTTTACTCGGGTATGTAAATGTAACAATAATTGAACAAAGTTGTATTTTTAAAAATAAATTCTCATACATTTTTAATTACAAAATCCCGGGATTTGAGCTTAAAAATCCCGGGATTCGGGATTCATTTTATGACAAAAATCCCGGGATTTCGGGATTCGGGATTTCGGGATTGACAGCCCTAGTTATAACCTATTTTATATTTTTCCTACAGAAAAATTTTTAAAATTGTGGTAAATGTTTCAAAAAAAAAACTCTTTTATTAAGAGCCAAATAAGCATTTAAATATTTTGTTAAGATAATGTCTGGAATTCTGAGACATTTTTCTATAAAATATATTTGAGATATTTGTTTTCCCTTAGAAAATTATGAAAATAGGTGTTGGATTCAGTTAGAAAATGTCCAAGGCTATAATGCCATTTAAGTTTTTTATATGCAATTTTTTTAATTCTGAAATATTTTATCTTAAGGATGTAAAAAATTTATTATGTAGAGACTAACTTTTGCATTCTATCTATGTTAACATTAATTGTAATATGGATTTATTAACTTCTTTTTACTCAAAATTTAACATTAATTAACATTCATAGTATTTAAAAATTCTAGTTTACCACATTAGTATAAACTAACAGTTATTACTTTGTTTTATTATTATTTGTTTTACCAAATGAAATTCAAACCAAAAATAAAAATCTTTAATTTTTTTGAATTTTATTTAAAGGAAAATAAAATTCTATTTTTTTTGAGAATTTTATTTTTGGAAATAATAAAATTCAAATGTTTTTGAGAAATTTATTTAAACAAAAATTTTATTTCAAATACCTTATGAATTTTAAATAAAATTCGAATTTTTCCCTTGTCTGTTTTAAAGGAATATACGACCAGTTGATGCATGCTGTGTATAGATTATACAGCAACGGGGCTATATAGTCCAACACTTGCTGCAACTCAGCCGGGATTATACCATCAGGTCCCGGGGATTTATAGGGCCTGAAGCTTTTTATCGCCCAGATTAATGTTGGCATATTTATTATTTCCGAAGCAATTTCAGATGCTTGGGCGTCAGAACGTTCCAAAGCTTGAAACGGCGTAATGGAATTGCCCGGAAATTGCGTGTTTAAAAGGAGATCCAGCGACTCTCCACTGGAGGAAGACCACACCCCATTAGGATCTTTCAGGTATCCTAGGGTGCAAGGAGAAGAAGCCAGAACCTTGCGCAGCCTGGATGCCTCAGAAACGTCTTCTATGTTTCCACAGAAGTTTTTCCAAGAATCACATTTTGCATTTCTGATCATCTTTTTATAACTCTTAGGTTGCAGCCTGTATGCCGACCAGTCCTCGTCCGCTCTTGAAAATTTAGCCTTATTAAAGAGCTTTCTGCAGGAATCTCTGCTCGTCTGCAACTCATTTGACCACCAAGGTGGCTTTTTTTCCCCCTCTAGGCTTTGCAGAAGGGCAAGACGCATCCAGGCACCTATTACAAACATTTGTTATATGGTCAACCAGACAGTCAATTTCCGCTAAACTATGCGGTTCAGATAGGTGTACTTCATCCAAAAGCAAAGAAAAAGTCTCCCTATATTTCACCCAGTTTGTTCTCCTCAGATTTCTAGAGACTGTCTCAACCGGGGCACGCTCCCTGAGTAAAAACTCAATGTAGCGATGATCTGAGAAAGAATGATCTTCCAAAACTCTCCAGTCATCAATTCTATCAGACAATGTATCTGATACAAGTGTTACGTCAAGAACCTCTTGCCGCATACTTGTAACGAAAGTTGGTTCACTACCCTTGTTACAAATATACAGGTTAGTGCTTAACAAAAACTCCAAAAGTGATTCGCCTCTATCATTTGTGTCTGTACTTCCCCATATCGAATGATGTGCATTAGCATCACAGCACACTAGTAACTGGTGTCCCCTAGATTCAGATTCCCGAATCAGACCGCCAACCTTCTCCGGGGGTATTGGCCCTGGATTAGGAAAATACGCAGAGGCGAGCCAAATAGATTTCCCATGAAGCTCTAAGCTAGCCGCTGTAACATCCATATCACTAAAAGTTGATAAAAAGAATATATTTAAGCCATTTTTCGCCAAGATGCAGGCTCTTGGTGAGCCCTCACCTTTGGCAACCATCAACTTAAACCCAGGGGTCTTCAATCCGCAAACCCTGCCACCCCGCACCCAGGGCTCTTGGATAAAAACCAAGTCAACTGCTCCTGCAGTCAGGCGCAGCAATAGTGCAGCTGAGGCTGCCTTACAGTGATGGAGGTTTATTTGTAGGAACCGCAACATCTTGCTTTTCTTCCACCATCCTTTCCACCACCGTGTTATTGGCTTCATCCTCCGTGTTATCATAGAGGTCGCATTCGTCCCCAGATTCGGTTTCGAATAAGCCAGATATGTGTCCCATCTGTTCTGAATCGGAGGCAACAGAACTCTCCGAATTCCTCACTGCATGGGCCTCGTCCTGAATGTCACCCATAGTGGCATCAGCTTTATCCTCCGTGCCATCACAGAGGTCGCATTCGTTACCAGATTCGGTTTCGAAAATGCCAGATGCATCTCCCATCAGCCTAGAATCGGTCAGCTGAATATCAACCTTTTCCAGATTCTCCTCCACAGCCGACTCTGCCACTGGCTTGTCTGCGTCCAAAATAGGCTTCTGGTCGCCCTTGTAGACATTGACTCTTATATGAAAAAAGCCAAATCTAATAATGCCGTCAGTCCTGGCTAAAAGCGGAAGCGATTCCTCATTAACCAAGACCACTGCTTGACGACGAGCGCCCTCCATCTCACCCAATCTGGCAATTTGCCAATTCTGAGTTGGAAGGTCAGGATTGCAGACTTTTATCATCTTTAGGCCATCCAGGCCATAACTCTCCCACTTGGCTAATGGCAACCTTAAACACGGCTGCGGATCTTTCGTTCCCAAAAGCAACGAGTTTTACTCGCCCCTGATACCAACCTGCGTTGACAGTAGTAGGGAGAAAATCAGGCATACTCACAAGAAGCCTATAGTAGATTTCATTTAGTTTAGTTTCAACTAAACTCCACTTGTCCCTTGGAATACTACAATCCCCATTTTGCCTGTTTATCACAGCCCTAACGAAGTTACCTTTCACCACTTCACTAAAAGACTGAGTCCAGACGTTGCCGGTCACCTTAGATCTCTTAGGTAAAGGTTTCTCGTCGGGCGAGCGCAACCTTTTACCAGACTTCGATGACGAGGCCGAAACAGCGCTCTGTTTGTCAGATGCGCGCATTGCCGAAAGTTTGTCCTGTTCTTCAATGACTCCTTTCGCCCATGATAGCGACGCCCTCTCACGTTCGGAGAGCTTCGTTCCATCGAGTTGGCTTAGTCTGTTAATTATTTTCAAACAAAGCCTTCCTGGTTGTGCCTGACTATTGATGGCTTAAGTTTCTTTTTCTTTTTACCACCAATATTAGGCTGAGCACCCCTACCAGAATCAAGGCCGGACTTCAAGGTCGCAACCCTAAGACCAGTGCTAGGACCAGCACCAGTCGGTGAGGCAGAGCCTCGAATTAAATCGGTATCATTTGTGTCCATATTTTCATTTTCCTTGATGTGGTAATGAAAATATCACAAAAATACCTATTCCGAACAAACCTATTACGAACAATTTTAGTAATTCAATTTATAGCACGGAGTTAAAATAAAACACGTCCACACTCGTCAACAGTTCAACGAACCTTTTATTGTAATTTTAGTGTTTTATTAAATATAAATTTCACTGGAAATTGTGTTGGAATTGGTTTTCTTATGAATTCTACTTTATTTTTTTTTTTTGATTTTGTTGTGTTTGTTGCTTTTGGAGTGACTTGTGAAATTGTGTGAAACAGAAGAGAAGATAACACTGTACAACACAAAAAAAAAATTACATGGTCAGACCAAAAAATTTTGATAGAAGAGACAAAAAAAAATACACTTGTATCGGCGTTTTGAAAGTTTACATCTGGGTTTCATTTTAGGGGGAGGTGAAGTTTCCCCCAAATGCAAATGTTGTATTGTAAATCGTCATTGAATATCGAGTGAATCTTACGTTTAAAGTATATGGTGTGGTAAGCAAATTTATGTAAAATGTTACGGAGAACATTTTTGTGGAATATGTTAACCCTCTAACTCCTCAAGATAAGGGTCTTTTTTGTCCTTCTTTTCAAAAAGAGCAAAAAACACCATTAAAACAGGGATTTAAGGGGTATGAATGTTCCGCAAAAATATCCACCGTGAAATTTTACTATAAGTCCCTGAATACACCAAAACGGAAAACATAACAAGAAAGTCAGAAATAAGATACAAAGAGAGCTTAGGGTTAATTTCGCATTTATTAAGAAAATCGAGTTAAGCTTACGTTTAAAGTATATGGTGTGTAAAGCAATTATATGTAAAATGTTACGGAGAACATTTTTGTAGAATATGTTAACCCTCTAGCTCCTCAAGGTAAGGGTATTTGTTGTCCTTCTTTTGAAAAACAGCAAAAACACCATTAAAACAGCTATTTAAGGGGTTAAAATGGTCCGCAAAAATATTTGCCGTGAAAGGGACTTATAGTAAAATTTCACGGGGGTTATTTTTGCGGAACATAAAAACCCCTTAAATCCCTGTTTTAATGGTGTTTTTTGCTCTTTTGAAAAGAAGGACAAAAAAGACCCTTATTGTGGGCTAATATATTCCCCAAAAATGTTCTCCGTAACATTTTATATAAATTTGCTGAACACACTATATACTTTAAACGTAAGCTTCACTCGATATTCAATGACGATTGACAATACAACATCTGCATTTGGGGGAAACTTTAACTCCCCCTAAAATGAAACCCAGATCTAAACTTTCAAAACGCCGATACACGTGTATTTTTTTTTTTGTCTCTTCTATCAAAACTTTTTGGTCTGACCTTGTAATTTTGGAAAAAATTTGATTTTGTTGTGCAGTGTAGGTAACAAATATTTTAAGGTGGCCAGATGTAAAACTAACAGTCGTAGTTAATAATAAAAAGAAGGGAAGGGAAAAATCCTTTTATTATTGCGTTTTGTTAGTAGTAATTATTAATAAGTGTGTAAAGTAAGTGTTATTTTTACATGTGTGTATGCACTGTTTTATACATTTTATTGTTGGATATTAGGGGAAAAGGTAAATAATAGAAAAGAAGGATAATTATAAATATGAAAGTTTATTTAAACGTAGAGTTTGATATTTATATTATTTATTTTTATTATCTCATACTTTTTGAAAATAGATAACTATGTCGAACTCCAGTTTAAACACTTTCAGCCGTATTCAAAACGAAAAGTTAGCATGAATTTAACGAGTGTTTTATTCATAACAAATTTTAAAACCCTTGCTAACAAGAAAACATAATTATTATATTTTAATGACCAATTTTTCGTAAATATTTATTATTTTGTTATTGGGCTAATTTTGGTCAGGTAATTTAAAGATGTAAAAATAAAAAACAAATTTATTTCATCATTTTTCTCGACGTTTCGTTGATGGGTTTTCAACTTTTTCAAGAGATTTTATTAATTTCTGGCGACAAAATATAACAAAAAACATGTTAACAAAAATTCTTAAATATTGTTATCAATTTTAAACTTACAATTTTTAAATTCACATTATCAGCTATTTAGGAAATTATTTTATAAAACTGGACATCACGACACATATTGTATAAATAATTTAATAAATAATTGTAGAAAAAATAAATAAAATAAAAATCACAGTTTAACCTAAAAACTAATATCAGAGAACTTATTGTTTAACTGATGGCAATTGAATATTGAAGCTTTGTATTGTCTTCTTTTGTGTTCATTGCAGATTTAATTTTTTCCTGGATCCTCAAACTTTCGGTTGTATATCTCTTATTTGTTTTGCTCTCTTTGTTTAGAATTTTAACTCCCTTGAAATTGATTTGATGTCCCGTCTCTTTGGCATGAAGTGCTAAAGCAGTTGACTCTTTAGATTTTTTAACATCAGTTTCATGTTCTGCGATTCTTACACCTAACATTCGTTTTGTCGTTCCTATGTATACTTTATTGCATTGTTCCCTTTCGTTACCCTGACAGTCAATTTCATACACCACATTATCAATTTTTAATTTTTATACCTTCCAACTACAGTATGGGCACAGTATATACAGTAGCGAAACTCTTAATGGTGAATTTTCCCCCTTTTTTATTCACCTCAATTTGCTCACACGTATAGGAAATGTGTGAATTCAACACATTTGTCAAAAATGTTATTTTTAAAGACATTTGTTTTTATATTTTATTTGAGTAGTTAATTTTTATTTATTTTTTTTTAATTGAAAAACTATTCCATTCTATTTATAATTTAAAAAGAAATAAATGGAAATAAGATTTTAAAGGACCAAAGCCCCTGGGGACAACAATAATGCAGTGAACTTAAAATTAGTACAAACAAATTAAGAGCCCACCAATTTACTAGTGCGAGAGGATGGGCTTAATGCATGGAGTTTGTTGTCTCAAAGTGCGGATAAACTATTCATTCCGGATATCGCACATTTTCCTGTTTATCTATTAATATAAAACCTTCAATAAAAAAACACCGCAAATTTAAGAAGACGACGATAATGTAGCGAATATGGTAATGTCGTTTAATGAATCTGAGCTCGCGGACAAGATACTTTCTAGAAATAGCTCATTTTCCTGTAAAATTCTAATAAGCCTTTATTTAATTAAATAAATAAAACAATTCATGTAATATGTTTTAAAAACAAATTAATTTTATTGAATTAAATTTTAATAAAAAAAAAACAAATTTTAGATTCTCAGATATTTTTGTTAAAGAAAACTCCCGCAATTTTTCATATCGCATGAAAAAGTCTTAGATTCTGAGACATTTTTCCTTTAAAAAAATCTCAGATCTTGAGACGTTTTTCATATAGAAAAGTCTAAGATTCTGTGATATTTTTCCTATAGAAAAAGTCTAAGATTCTTACATTTTTCCTATAGAAAAAGTCTCATCAGATTCTGTGACATTTTTCCTATAGAAAAAGTCTCAGATTCTGAGATATTTTTCCTATAGAAAGTCTCAGATTCTGAGACATTTTTCCTATAGAAAAAGTCTCAGATTCTGAGACAGTTTCCCTATAGATAAAGTCTCAGATTCGGAGACATTTTCCTTATAGAAAAAGTCTCAGATTCGGAGACATTTTTCCTATAGAAAAAGTCTCAGATTCTGAGATATTTTTCCTATAAAAAAAGCCTTAGATTCTGAGACATTTTTCCCATAGAAAAAGTCTCAGATTCTAAGACATTTTTTCTATAGAAAAAGTCTCAGATTTTGAGACATTTTTGCTATAGAAAAAGTCTCAGATTCTGAGACATTTTTCCTATAGAAAAAGTCTCAGATTCTGAGACGGTTTTCCTATAGAAAAAGTATCAGATTCTGAGACATTTTTCCTACAGAAAAAGTCTCAGATTCTGAGACATTTTTCCTATAGAAAAAGTCTCAGATTCTGAGACATTTTTCCTATAGAAAAAGTCTCAGATTCTGAGACTTTTTTCCTATAGAAAATGTCTCAGATTCTGAGACATTTTTCCTATAGAAAAAGTCTCCGATTCTGAGACATTTTTCCTTTAGAAAAAGTCTCGGATTCTGAGACATTTTTTCTATAGAAAAAGTTTCAGAATATGAGACATTTTCCCTATTGAAAGTCAGGTTCTGAGACATTTTTGCTATAGAAAAAGTTTTAGATTCTGATTTTTTCTATATAAAAAGACTCAAATTCTGAGAGATTTTTTCTAAAAAAGTCTCAGATTCTGAGAGAATTAAATTTGAATTAAAAAAATCTCAGACATTTTTCCTACAGAAAATTTTGAGACATTTTTGAGACATTTTAGAAAAAGTCTCGGATTCTGAGACATTTTTTCTATAGAAAAAGTTTCAGAATATGAGACATTTTCCCTATTGAATGTCAGGTTCTGGGACATTTTTGCTATAGAAAAAGTCTCAGATTCTAAGAGATTTTTTCTATATAAAAAGACTTAAATTCTGAGATTTTTTCTATAGAAAAAGTCTCAGATTCTGAGAGATTTCTTCCATTAAAAAGTCTCATATTATGAGATATTTTTCCAATAGAAAAAGTCTCAGATTATGAGACATTTTTCCTACATAAAAAGTCTCAGATTCTGGCACATTTTTATGTAAAAAAGGTTTCAGATTCTAAACCATTTTCCTGTAGACAAAGTCACAGATTCTGAAACCGTTTTCCTACAGAAAAAGTCTCAGATTCTGAATCATTTTTTCTCTAGAAAAAGTCTCACGATTCTGAAACATTTTTTCTATAAAAAGTCTCAGAACCTGAGACATTTTTTCTTAAGAAAAAGTCTCAGATTCTGAGACATTTTTCCTAAAGAAAAAGTCTCAGAGTCCAAGACATTTTACATAAAGAAAAAAGTCTCAGTTTCTGAGACATTTTTCCTAAAGAAAACGTATTAGATTCCGAGACATTTTTAATAAAGAAAAAGTCTCAGATTCTGAGACATTTTTCCTAAAAAAAAGTCTTAGATTCTGAAACATTTTTCCCAAAGAAAAAGTGTCAGATTGTGTGACATTTTTCCTTTAGGAAAGTCTAGGATTCTGACGCAGTTTTCCTGCAAAAAAAAATCCAGACTGAGATATTCCTGTACAGATTTTCTCTTATAAAATTTTGATACGAAACTCCAATTTCTCCTATCCCATCCGGTTTTTCGAAGATTACATTTTCCAATGAATGTTATTTTAATATTTTTAAATATAACTGGATTTTTCTTATTGTTTATAGATGTTGATCAAATAGTGTGCAATTTACAGATATCTAAAATAGAGAATAAAATAAAAATCATTTTGTACATATTTTCGAGATTGAAAACATTAATATTTACCATTTTATAATTACTAAAATACATACATACATATTTTCAAATTGTAAATTTTATAAAAAATTTTATGATTTCAAGAATTTTTATATAAATACAAGAAATTTGAAGTTAAACGTCAAATCTTGAATGTGGTGATTATAAAATTATGACGTGTCCGAGGTTAATTACCAAAAAAATATGACATTTCGATGTAACACCCGGAACAGTATGCTACATTTTTTTTCCTAACTGGCAAATATAATAATGGGTGTTTTGTAAGTTATCAAATTGTTCAATTTTTCTATCTTAATTTTTGCGTAAATAATGCAAATGTTTTAATATTAAATAACTTAAAAGTTGTTTTATAAATGGTCATTTATTTGTAACGGTGTTTTCATGCGTAATAATGCTAATTTTAGTAAATTTGTAAAGTGAATACCAAATTAATTATCGCATCCTGTATCGAAATTTACCAATACAAGTAAAACAAAATGTGATAATATTAGTGACAGAATGATTCATGTAAACCTAAAAAAAGAGTTTCGTTACTGTATATACTGTGGTATGGGGGTATACTCACTTTGTCATTCCGTGTGTAACGCATCGAAATATCGGTCGGGGACCCCATAAGGTATTTATATTATTGATCAGTGATCGATTCTAAGACATTTTAGCGATGTCCGTCCGTCCGTCCGTCCGTCTGTCCGTCCGTCCGTCCGTCTGTCCGTCCGTCCGTCCGTCTGTAGTTAACACGATGCAGTCCAAAATAAAAAAGCTAGACCCTTCAAGTTTGGCACAAATATGTCTTATGTTCCTAGGCAGGTTAAGTTCGGAAAGTGGCCAAATCGGACCAGGGGGAAAAAAGTTCCCCCTTGAAGAACTAAACCAACCTCTAAAAAACTACAATTTTTAACATGTTTTTTTTTGTATTTTTGTTAATTAAATAAAACATTTGGTATATTTATCGCGATGGAAAGGTGCTCTCAACGTCCCCCACTGACCCAATCAACCACCCCCCCCCCCCAAAAAAAAAACAACGCCCCTGACAAATTTTTGTTTTTAATTTTTTTTACATTTTGGAGGGTATAATAGATTCGGCACAGCCGAATTTAACACTCTCACTTGTTCTATTTTTGTTTTGTTTTTCGTAAACAGGTGTCTCAGTGTATCATTTGATTTGTATGCTAATTTTATGCTCTCATCGTTTATTATTCTCCTGAGAGTTTTACTCTCTGTCAATTTCGGTATATACGGAATACTGTAAAATAGGGCTCCATCTATTTGAGGTTTTTCATTTTGTGTATTTTTGAGAGTTTTGTTTATTAAATTGTTTATAATGTATGTAGGGAAGTTATTCATATTTAATAATCGTCTAACTTTGGTGATATTTTGTTTTTTAAATTTTTCGTGACTTAACTTTTTTAATTAGGTTTGTCGCTGTATTTATCTTCATTTTTTGTGGTTGTGTCGAGTACTAATTAATCATTCTTCCTGATGCTGTCGGTTTGGTATACCAATTAGTTATTAGCTTTTCATTGTCCTTTAATAATAATAATAAAAAATACCATATCAAGATATGGTATTTTTCCATTTTTTTCTTTTTCAATGGTAAATTTTATTTTGTTATGATACGAGTTTAATGTTTTCATTATAATTTCTTCGTCTTTTTTGTTGATGACTGCAAATAAATCGTCTACATATTTAGATATTTGTTTTATCTGCACATTTTTAAGTTTTAATTCTTCGATTACGTCGTCAAGAAGTTTGTCCAGAACAATGTCGGCAATCGTGGGTGAAAGAGGGTTTCCCATAGGCATACCATATGTTTGATGGTAGAATTTTCCATTGAAGGTGAAATAGTTGTTTTCAACTAAGCAAAATTGTAACAATTTCAAGAATTTTGATTTTGTTATCGTTGTTTCGTTTTTCAGGATTTCCCATTTGTCAAGAATATTTTTAATTGCTAGGTGGGTAGGTATATTTGTAAAAAGTGATACCACGTCAAATGAAACAATGATGTCATCTTTCTCTAGAGTGATGTCTTTTAGGCGTTCTTTTAGTTCCACTGAATTTTTTAGGTTGTATGTTGGTGATATTGCATGTTTTAATATTTTACCAATGTGTCGGGCTAAGTTGTAACATGGTACCTTTATTGAGGACGATATGGGTCTCATGGGTATATTTTCCTTATGGATCTTCGGTAGACCATATAGTTCAGGAGCTGCAGCTGCATGGCTTGTAAGTCTCATTTTTTCAAATTTTGTGATGTGATTGTTTTTAAACAAATCCGTTATTATGTTGTTATTGTTTTTTTTGTAATTTTTCAGTTGGATCTTCTCGAATTAATTTATAAGTCATTTTATCCTCTAGTAGCTTATTTATTTTGTTTATATATTCTTCTTTGTACATTATCACTGTCTTGTTTCCCTTATCTGCTGTCGTTATCATTATTTTGTCCTCATGTTTCTTTAAGCACATTTTTGTCTCCTCATATATATTCAAAATGTATTTCTCTATATCGCTATTTTTTAGATTTCTCTTGTAATTTGCGATTCGATTTGCAACTTTGGCCCTTGTTATATCCTTTTCTGTGTCGTCCTTTATAGTTTGTATCCACTGCTCCATGTCCGCTATAAGGGGGATTGGGGAAAAATTATTGTTGTTTACTGGTAAAGCGAATTTATTTCCCAGTGAACCACTCTTCGTTAAAATTAAAATGGAATTTCCTAAACTTTTGACTTTTTAATTTCTTCATTTTTGAATTATGTGTCCTTTGGCTATCCTCTTTAATTTTATCAAATTTGCTCCATTGGTCTTTTTTAAATTTAATAAGTTCTGTTTCGTTAAGTGTCCTACCAATTTTGTTCTCCATATGTTTAATTTCCTTCTTTGTTGACTTTTTGATTATACGTGTCTCCCTAATTTCAATGTTTAGTATTTTGTTGTGAAGATTGTGTTCTTCTTGATATGGAAATAATAAAGGACAATGAAAAGCAAATAACTAATTGGTATACCAAACCGACAGCATCAGGAAGAATGATTAATTACTACTCGACACAACCACAAAAAATGAAGATAAATACAGCGACAAACCTAATTAAAAAAGTATTGCAGTTAAGTCATGAAAAATTTAAAAAACAAAATATCACCAAAGTTAGACGATTATTAAATATGAACAACTTCCCTACATCATAGATGGGAATTTTTCATTACCATTGAAATTTAATTACCATTGGTTGATATCAATGGTAATGAAAAAAATTTCATTAACATTTAATGGTAATTAAATTTTTTTAATTGAAAAAATAATTACCAATTGTAATGAAATGCACCAATTGTTGAAAAACACCAATTATAATTGGTTTCAAAACCATTAGTTTACACATTTTTGTCTTTTTGAAAAGTTATAAACAGGGAAACCAAAAATATGCAGTATCATGTTTTTTCCTGTGCATTTTATTGATAAATAGGTAAGGTATTTATCCGTTTCAGAAGTTTTTAAGAAATCTGGCATCGATTTGTTAGAGCATATTTTTGCATATTTTAGCCTTAAGAGCATATTTTTGCATATTTTAGGTTTAAGAGCATATTTTAGCATAAGAGCATATTTTTAGAGCATATTTTCAATTTTTAGAGCATTTTTCCACTTTTTAGAGCATATTTTTACATTTTTAGAGCATTTTTTTTTTAATTTTTTGAGCATTCTTTTCCAATTTTTTTTATGACAACATGTATTTTTTAATTTTTTATCCAACAAGAATGTTTTTTTCAACAATTACGGAATTCTGACGATTGATTCCCATTTGGTCTGTTCTTGCTTCATATCGGTATATGAAACTATGTTTTCTTTAGATTCAGCAACTTGGCAGAAAACATTAAGGAAAATATTTTTGTAGAACATATTTAACCCTCTTACTATCGCACATAACGGTATTTGGAGGGTCTATTCTCTAACAAATTGTAAAAAACACAACAAAAAAGGGGACATAATTTTTTTTTAAGAGCATATTTTTATTGTTTTTAGAGCATATTTTCCGTTTTTAAGGGCATTTTTTAAGCGCATAAAACGAGTTTTTTAGAGCATATTTTTGGTTTCCCTGGTTATAAATTTAAACATCAAAGTATGTGTTTTT
The DNA here is from genome assembly GCA_963921195.1 of Pegoplata infirma. Lineage (NCBI taxonomy): Eukaryota > Metazoa > Arthropoda > Insecta > Diptera > Anthomyiidae > Pegoplata > Pegoplata infirma. Next base: position 140,606,770 of record OY992536.1, on the reverse strand, counting down.
TTTTTTTAAATATGAGTAAAGACAAAAATCTAAACGCAAATAAAAAACTTCAAATATTGTGTTATACAAAAGGCAAACGTGCGTTTGGTTCATAAAATATGAAAAATTGAAGTACAAATAACACAACAGATATTTTCAAATATTAACGATTTTGACAATATTGTGACGACTTTTACTAATGGTAATTATTTTTTTTTAATTGATGCCATACCAATGGTAATTATTTTTTTTCAATTTTCATTAGTAATTAAATTGATTAGTAATTTAATTGGTTCAATTGATACAACCAATTGTAATGAAAAAAATTTCATTACCATTGACACCAATTAAATGGTAATTAAACCATCAATTAATTGGTCCCATTAATTAATTAATTAGTCCCATCTATGCCCTACATACATTATAAACAATTTAATAAACAAAACTCTCAAAAATACACAAAATGAAAAACCTCAAATAGATGGAGCCCTATTTTACAGTATTCCGTATATACCGAAATTGACAGAGAGTAAAACTCTCAGGAGAATAATAAACGATGAGAGCATAAAATTAGCATACAAATCAAATGATACACTGAGACACCTGTTTACGAAAAACAAAACAAAAATAGAAAAATTAAAAATTGATAATGTGGTGTATGAAATTGACTGTCAGGGTAACGAAAGGGAACAATGCAATAAAGTATACATAGGAACGACAAAACGAATGTTAGGTGTAAGAATCGCAGAACATGAAACTGATGTTAAAAAATCTAAAGAGTCAACTGCTTTAGCACTTCATGCCAAAGAGACGGGACATCAAATCAATTTCAAGGGAGTTAAAATTCTAAACAAAGAGAGCAAAACAAATAAGAGATATACAATCGAAAGTTTGAGGATCCAGGAAAAAATTAAAACTGCAATGAACACAAAAGAAGACAAAGACAATACAAAGCTTCAATATTCAATTGCCATCAGTTAAACAATAAGTTCTGTGATATTAGTTTTTAGGTTAAACTGTGATTTTTATTTTATTTATTTTTTCTACAATTATTTATTAAATTATTTATACAATATGTGTCGTGATGTCCAGTTTTATAAAATAATTTCCTAAATAGCTGATAATGTGAATTTAAAAATTGTAAGTTTAAAATTGATAACAATATTTAAGAATTTTTGTTAACATGTTTTTTGTTATATTTTGTCGCCAGAAATTAATAAAATCTCTTGAAAAAGTTGAAAACCCATCAACGAAACGTCGAGAAAAATGATGAAATAAATTTGTTTTTTATTTTTACATCTTTAAATTACCTGACCAAAATTAGCCCAATAACAAAATAATAAAGAAAACAAAATGTTGTTAAATCTTGACTAAAGTTCTCTCAATTAATGTTCTCAATTGAGTAACGTTCTCTCTCGACAATTAAATGTTTTTAATAATGCAGCAGCAAGCAGAAGACAGCAATAGTAACATAGATGGGACTAATTAATTAAAGGGACCAATTAATTGATGGTTTAATTACCATTTAATTGATGTCAATGGTAATGAAATTTTTTTCATTACCATTGGTTGTATCAATTGTACCAATTAAATTATTTATCAATTTAATTACTAATGAAAATTAAAAAAAAAATAATTACCATTGGTATGGCATCACTTAAAAAAAATAATTACCATTAGTAAAAGTCGCCACAATATTGTCAAAATCGTTAATATTTGGAAATATCTGTGGTTTCTTGTTATATGGTGTTTTAGTTTTTCACATTTTATAAACCGAACACACGTTGATTGCCTTTGTTTAACACAATATTTGAAATTTTTATTTGCGTTTTGTTTTTTGTCTTTAACATTTTCATATTTTTTTTGTAAAAACATACTTTGATGTTTAAATTTTTAACTTTTCCAAAAAACAAAAATGTGCAAACCAATGGTTTTGAAACCAATTATAATTGGTGTTTTTCAACAATTGGTGCATTTCATTACCATTAGTAATTATTTTTTCAATTAAAAAAATTTAATTACCATTAAATGGTAATGAAAATTTTTTCATTACCATTGATATCAACCAATGGTAATTAAATTTCAATGGTAATGAAAAATTCCCATCTATGAATAGTAATAAAAATTACTGTATTTACTTATAATTGTAATTAAAAGGGGTATTTTTTGTATATGCAGCTTTGTGTATGCTATTTTCATATAAAGAAACACAAAATACGGCATTTATTTGTAATTATAATTAAATACAGTACTTTTTATTTTTGTTGCCTAATATCTGCTGCTTGCTGCTGCATTGTGACGTAACTAACAGCAATTGATTTTCAAAAACAGGGTTGTTCTTAGCCAACAGATTTTAAAAATCATTATGAACTAGCTGGCCCGGTCCGCGTTGCTGGCCCAAATATAAGATCAGTGTTACATTTTATCTCGCTTCCAATATATAACCCTGCAAAAAATGTAATGAATTAGGCAGATAATCATCTTCAAATTATATTTTAAGAACAAAAAAAAATAACCATGTCTTCGACTTTGCGACCTGTACAAATTTAAAACTTCTTTAGTATCATTATGAACAAAACAACAATGAATTACTCATATCCTTCATTCTTACTGTGAGCTATCGTCTTGAGTTCTAACAACCCTTTACAGTTTTCCCGAATTTTCCATTTTTTCGGGACACTTTTCTCATTTATATTTCCTTAAAAACCTAATTAGAACTATTATTAACATAAAAAAATCGGTCCGGTCATTAGTAGTCGACTTATTTAGACAAAAGTTGGCGTTAAAATTTGTGTGGTAAGTTAAACTTGATTTGGACCATGTGGTTTGAATTGAGAAAGGTGTGAAAGAAAAATTTTATTTTTCTAAAAATTTAAGACATCCTGGTTCGTTTTTTACTAGTTTCATATAATCCAGTTATTATAATCATCAGAAAAACTTTTAATGTCAAATTTATTCTGTTAATAGTCAATTTTATTCTATATGTGAAAATTATTTACAGATCGCAGCCGCCAGGGATTGAACCCATGATCTGTAATGTTTTTGCTATTAACTGCCTCTTAGGTACGATCACTCTAGACCGATACGCTAAGTTGGCTGTTAAGCAAGTATCAACTAAATCATGGTTTTTTAATTTCTGTGTGGTTGTTGCTATTGTTTTTTCGTACAGAAGAAGGTGAAATTGCATTATGGTGAATAAATTCAATTTTTTAGTAATCATCATTCGTCCTCCTCTCCTTCATCAACTCTGATCTATGTACTTATTTTGCAACCTTGCCAGAACATGGTCTATATTTTGTAGACACAAATGTTAGGTGTTGCCATTTTCCAAAGATACTATATTGCCACTTAGGCCGACTTAAAGTCGTTATTTTCAAATTTCTGTTTTTCTGTAAAGACAGTTGAGCTCAGGCTCTAATTATAATTATGTATTATAATTTTTTAATCATGTTATATGTGGTTTGAATTGAGAAAGGTGTGAAAGAAAAATTTTATTTTTCTAAAAATTTAAGACATCCTGGTTCGTTTTTTACTAGTTTCATATAATCCAGTTATTATAATCATCAGAAAAACTTTTAATGTCAAATTTATTCAGTTAATAGTCAATTTTATTCTATATGTGAAAATTATTAACAGATCGCAGCCGCCAGGGATTGAACCCATGATCTGTAATGTTTTTGCTATTAACTGCCTCTTAGGTACGATCACTCTAGACCGATACGCTAAGTTGGCTGTTAAGCAAGTATCAACTAAATCATGGTTTTTCAATTTCTGTGTGGTTGTTGCTATTGTTTTTTCGTACAGAAGAAGGTGAAATTGCATTATGGTGAATAAATTCAATTTTTTAGTAATCATCATTCGTCCTCCTCTCCTTCATCAACTCTGATCTAAGTACTTACTTTGCAACCTTGCCAGAATATGGTCTATATTTTGTAGACACAAATGTTAGGTGTTGCCATTTTCAAAAGATACTATATTGCCACTTAGGCCGACTTAAAGTCGTTATTTTCAAATTTCTGTTTTTCTGTAAAGACAGTTGAGCTCAGGTTCTAATTATAATTATGTATTATAATTTTTTAATCATGTTATATGTGGTTTGAATTGAGAAAAGTGTGAAAGAAAAATTTAATTTTTCTAAAAATTTAAGACATCCTGGTTCGTTTTTTACTAGTTTCATATAATCCAGTTATTATAATCATCAGACCAAGTTTATGCGGAATCTATTAAGAAATATTTTTTTTATTCTTAATAGATATCCATGTATGATAGTGTATGAACCATATATGGAAATGTATGTCATATATGGACCCATATATGGAAACTCATAAGTAATATTATAGTCCATGTATGTAAATGTATGAAACTGTATGTGGAAAGGTATATGTTATGCACCTCATACATGATCATATATCATCATGAATGATCATAATTTTTTATATTCTAAAGCATACATTTTCATATATGTAGGGTCAAATTCAAAATTGACTTAGTTTTTTTAATTTTTATTAAATATTTTATGTTAATTTTTGTAACAAATTTTGTGATCACATAAATGTTATTTATATTACCGTGTTGTATGTGCTGGATTACTCAAAGTCCGTTATAAATACCTCTCCGTTAGATTTGTGTTTTTCATAAAAAATTTTATAAAAAGGTTTCGCTTTATAGATAGTTTGCAGTTAATACCCAATTCACACCTGAGGTGAAATCTCGATCGAACGTGATTTCGATCATATGGTTGTGTATAAAATGATACAGACCATTTGATCGAAATCTAGTTCGTACAAGATTGCACCTCAGGTGTGAATAGGCCTTAACTGGACATTGAGTAGTCCACCCTTAGAGATTAATCACAATTGTATCGGATGCATTTTCCGCAACTACTTATACTCATAAAAATAGAATAGAATCTAATTGGTCGGAAAAACGCGGTGGAATTTTGTTGTCATATAAAATGTATGAGAACAATTGCGGTAAAACGCTTTCCACTCCAATTGTGATTAATATCATAAATGGGTTATATCGTAGCTTAAGAATTGGTTTGCTCTATGGTAAAAATAACATCCTATAGAGCAAACCAGTTCTCAGGTGACGATATGTAAATATTATTTTTAAATATTTACTAAATACCATATAATATATAACATTATCGTTTACTTCTATATTAATTAATAGACAAGCTCGAGGCCTCGAGCTTGTCTATTAATTAATATAGAATTGAATAAAAAAGGTCGAATAAATATAATAATATTGATTATCGTTTACCTTACTGCAATCTAATATTATTTACTATAGCTGGAAATTTTGAATACAAAAAGTGAACAACTTTTCCAGTTGTAGCAAAAATAGTAAGAATTTGGGGAAAAAATAGACCTATTGTATAAAAACGTTTTAAAATTTACTTAAAAAATGTTCGTTGTCTTTTAAAGGTTAATACTAATAATTGGTCTGAACATTTGATTGAACACCCTGTTTTCTGTTTAATATCTATTTGACGTTTTCTTTTAGTACATCCATTTAGTAAGTGTCAGTTTGTGTGTGAAAAAAAGTAACCAAAAAAAAAAACGTAAAACAAATGTTTGCGATACCAATTTTTTTAAACAAAAAACTATATGATGCAATTAAACTAAAAGTATTGCAAACAAAAAAACAATTAAAAAATTGCAAACAAAATAAGAAGTGTAAACAATCGGCAAAATTGTAGTTTATGTTGCACGCAGAATTATAAACGCAACCAATCAAAACACAATTTAAATCATTAGTGGCGCCGAGCTCCTTCAGATGTGTTGGTACTTAATTTGAAGATACTTAAACAAGTTTTTCTGCTTCAGCAGGCCTTCGACCGGGCGCAGGAATTCATGAATTTCGGTTTTTGCGTTTTTATACCCTCCAACTACAGTATGGGCACAGTATATACAGTAGCGAAACTCTTAATGGTGAATTTTCCCCCTTTTTTATTCACCTCATTTTGCTCACACGTATAGGAAATATGTGAGTTCACCACATTTGTCAGAAGTTTGAAATTTAAAGACATTTGTTTTTATTATTTTTTGTTTGTTTATATTTTTTTTATTTCAAAAATTTATTTATAAAAAAAGTTTATTAAAAAAACGATTTAAATATTGGTCAAAAATAATTTGTGCATAATAAAATAATAAAAAAATCTTCACTTGCGAGTTTATTGCACCAGCAAACCCTTCACAATAATCGAAATTCTCAAAACAAAAATTAATGGAGTTTGTAGCCCATATGCGTGAACACTCTTTAATGTGTGTTTATGGTCCTAGTTTCCCTTCAGCGTGAGTTTTTTAATCACAAAATTATTCATCATATTCGGCCACTTAAAAAGCTTTCCCAAAGTTCAAAAAATATAAAAAATTGTTCCCGTTCGTTAAAGGTGTTGTCAAATTGGTTCTATAAAAGATAAGCTTCAATCTTTAGGTTGTCAATTTGGAGTAAGGAAATGCCTAAAAAAATATTTGGAGGAACTAAAAGTTCGAGCTATTGTCCTAATTAATATTAATTTTATTAAATAATACACTGCATTTATCATTTTTTAAATAAAAATTAATATACAATTATTTTATTAGTAAACCAAATTTTTGATTCCAAGGTATTTTTCTTATATATAGAATAGTATCATTTGTTCTATAGAAAAAGTCTCAGATTATGAAAAGTTTTTTTTAGAAAAAATCCCAGATTTTCAGAATTTTTTCCCATAGAAAGTCGCAGATTCTCAGATAGTTCTCAGATAGTGGTAACATAGAAAAAGTGTCAGATTCTTAAAATTTTTCCTATAGAAAAAGCCTCAGATTCTGAGACATTTTTTCTATAGAAAAAGCCTCAGATTCTGAGACATTTTTTCTATAGAAAAAGTCTTAGATTCTGAGACATTTTTCCTATAGAAAAAGTCTCAGATTCTCAGACATTTTTCCTATAGAAAAAGTCTCAGATTCTCAGACATTTTTCCTATAGAAAAAGTCTCAGATTCTGAGACATTTTTCCTATAGAAAAAGTCTCAGATTCTGAGACATTTTTCCTATAGAAAAAGTCTCAGATTCTGAGACATTTTTCCTATAGAAAAAGTCTCAGATTCTGAGACATTTTTCCTATAGAAAAAGTCTCAGATTCTGAGACATTTTTCCTATAGAAAAAGTCTCAGATTTTGAGACATTTTTCCTATAGAAAAAGTCTCAGATTCTGAGACATTTTTCCTATAGAAAAAGTCTCAGATTCTGAGACATTTTTCCTATAGAAAAAGTCTCAGATTCTGAGACATTTTTCCTATAGAAAAAGTCTCAGATTCTGAGACATTTTTCCTATAGAAAAAGTCTCAGATTCTGAGACATTTTTCCTATAGAAAAAGTCTCAGATTCTGAGACATTTTTCCTATAGAAAAAGTCTCAGATTCTGAGACATTTTTCCTATAGAAAAAGTCTCAGATTCTGAGACATTTTTCCTATAGAAAAAGTCTCAGATTCTGAGACATTTTTCCTATAGAAAAAGTCTCAGATTCTGAGACATTTTTCCTATAGAAAAAGTCTCAGATTCTGAGACATTTTTCCTATAGAAAAAGTCTCAGATTCTAAAACATTTTTCATATAGAAAAAGTCTCAGATTCTGAGACATTTTTCCTATAGAAAAAGTCTCAGATTCTGAGACATTTTTCCTATAGAAAAAGTCTCAGATTCTGAGACATTTTTCCTATAGAAAAAGTCTCAGATTCTGAGACATTTTTCCTATAGAAAAAGTCTCAGATTCTGAGACATTTTTCCTATAGAAAAAGTCTCAGATTCTGAGACATTTTTCCTATAGAAATAGTCTCAGATTCTGAGAAATTTTTCTCAGATTCTGAGACATTTTTCCTATAGAAAAAGTCTCAGATTCTGAGACATTTTTCCTATAGAAAAAGTCTCAGATTCTGAGAAATTTTTCCTATAGAAAAAGTCTCAGATTCTGAGAAATTTTTCCTATAGAAAAAGTCTCAGATTCTGAGACATTTTTCCTATAGAAAAAGTCTCAGATTCTGAGACATTTTTCCTATAGAAAAAGTCTCAGATTCTGAGACATTTTTCCTATAGAAAAAGTCTCAGATTCTGAGACATTTTTCCTATAGAAAAAGTCTCAGATTCTGAGACATTTTTCCTATAGAAAAAGTCTCAGATTCTGAGACATTTTTCCTATAGAAAAAGTCTCAGATTCTGAGACATTTTTCCTATAGAAAAAGTCTCAGATTCTGAGACATTTTTCTTATAGAAAAAGTCTCAGATTCTGAGACATTTTTCTTATAGAAAAAGTCTCAGATTCTGAGACATTTTTCTTATAGAAAAAGTCTCAGATTCTGAGACATTTTTGTTATAGAAAAAGTCTCAGATTCTGAGACATTTTTCCTATAGAAAAAGTCGCAGATTCTGAGACATTTTTCCTATAGAAAAAGTCTCAGATTCTGAGACATTTTTCCTATAGAAAAAGTCTCAGATTCTGAGAAATTTTTCTCAGATTCTGAGACATTTTTCCTATAGAAAAGTCTCAGATTCTGAGACATTTTTCCTATAGAAAAAGTCTCAGATTCTGAGACATTTTTCCTATAGAAAAAGTCTCAGATTTTGGGACATTTTTCCTATAGAAAGTTTTAGATGTTGATACATTTTTCTATATAAAGTCTCAGATTGTTTCCTACAGACGGTCCTCCTATGAAAAAAATCTTAGAATCGAAGAAATTCTTCTATAAATTAGTTCTTCAAAATATATTTATATGAAACTCCATGGATGCATCCAGTTCGTTAATGAGTACTTTTTTCCGTGACATTTAGTTTTAAATTTTAAGAACAGCACCCCTTCCAATTTTTCATATTACTGGTCTTGATTATGATGATGGTATGCGCGATCTTAATAAAATTAAAAAAAAAAATCATTGTGTGCACAATTTAAAGCTTAAATAATTATTTACCTTTTTCTAATAATTGAAAAAATGTGCTTTCGATTTTACAAATTTATTTTTTTATTTGAAGAATTTTTAAATATGTAAATATTTTGGAAAACTTAAGTTTTGTGTCAAATTTTAATGTGGTGATTATAAAATGATGACGTGTCCGAGGTAAGTTACAAAAAATAAATGACATTTCGGTGTAACACCCGAAACAGTATGCTATAATTTTTTTCTTAACTGACAATAATTATAATGGGTGTTTTGTAAGTAATCAAATTGTTAAATTTTTCTATCGTATTTTGTGTGCAAATAATGCAAATTTATAAATATGAAATAACTTTGCACGTTATTTCATAATTGGAAATTTATTTGTAACGAGGTTTTGGTACGTATTTATGCTCATTTGCGTAAATATCAAAAGTGAACTCCAAACTTATTATCGCATCCTGTATCGAAATTTACCAATACAAATAAAACAAAATGTGATAATATTAGTGACAGAATGATTCAAGTAAACCTAAAAAAAGAGTTTCGCTACTGTATATACTGTGGTATGGGGGTATACTCACTCTCGTGATTTCGTGTAATACGCATCGAAATATGGGGCAAGGACCCCATAAAGAAAATATTTTATTAATCAGTAATCGATTCGAAGACATTCTGTGAATTTTCCTCCATAACTCTGTGGAAAGCACACAGCTGTCCAAACTAAAATAGCTAGACTCCTAAGGTTTGGCGAGAATATGTCTTATGACCATGGACTAAGTTTTTGAATGGGCAAAATCAAACTAGTAGGAAAAAGTTCCAACATTTCTTTACATGTTTTTTTGTATATATGTATCTTGAACAAATGAAATATTTGTTATGCCATATAAAGTTCATTGACCTGTACTTGGAACAAGGAAATTAGAAAAAGCAATTTTTTTCGGCCCGAAATCTTTGAATATATATAATCAAATTGTATTTAAGGGTAAATATCATAATAAATTAATTTGTTAACATACATATATATAAAGGGGGGAAATGCCGCCAGCGACGCCACCGACTAAACCCCCACATATATATGTACTTAATGTCTCCGGCCACCTTTTTATCAGTCCATTCGTGGGCAGGGTGTAGAATTGCTACAGAAAGGAAGACGAAAAACCATAAAGTGCCCATTAGACGACAGACTAATCGTACCATTTGGAAACCAACCGTGGAAAATATACTTTTTGATATTTTCGCTGGTCTGCTAACAAGTTGTACAACTCAGGGATGTTAAAGTTGGTACAATTGTACTTTTTTTGGTACATTTTGACCATCAAAAGTACCGTGGTACTACCGCAACTCATTTGGTACAATTTTAAAATTTCCAATTTCTTTCTATATAACTCTCCAAAAAATCGGTAAAAGATTACAGCTTTTTTTCTTTACTTTAAAAAAATGCTAGACCGATTTAAACCATTAATGAGACGCTTTTTTTAGTTTTTACCTCTTGTTTTTGAAAGTTTAAAGTAGTTTTCAAATGGAATTTTTCTAAAAAATTTAAAAAAAAAAATTCCGGATGTTAAAAACTTCTATTATTACGCACCATCTACACGTGGGAGAATTTTTTCATGAAAGCTGAGATAACGTCGGCAGAGAAGCAGTTGGGAAATTTCAATATTTATCTCAATATCAAATGGTGTGGAAAACGAGCTGCAATTATTCTTATGAAATTTCATAATTTTCAATCAGCCGTGGAATAACTATGTATGTTTTTCATCATAAATATATGTACAATCTATTATTTAAGCACATACATTTGTTTATACACTTATTTTTTAATGATTTATTTTATTTTTCCTTTTTTCGACGCCATTTGCTCCAAAAAACAATTGTAAACATACAAATATAAGTGAATTTGACACTTGATCTCATCCAATCTCATCAGATTGTTGTTATGAGATATCTCATAACAACTATCTGATGAGATCAAATACTGAGACTAATATTTAGTCCACACCTGAGAGAAATTTCTTTGCGATTGATTTTGACGTTTCTTGATACAAATATCTCAGTATTTCTCCCAGGTGTAGACAGCGGGTTAGGAAAGGTATCAGAATTAGGTTCTTACTCACTGTTATCAAACAAAAAGTCTTAAAAATTTTCACAGAATTCATTTTTTTTTTAGACAATTAATGAAGATATTGTTAATTGCAGATTTTGAGACCTTTTATCTTTAGAAGAATTCTCAGATCTTGATATATTTTTCGTGTTTACACACTTAGATACATTTTTCCTGTCGAAAAATTCTAGAATTCGGAGAATTTTTCCTATAGATAAAGTATCTACAAATGTGAAATTTTCTGCAGAATAAATTTCAAGAAATTGTTCAAAAACGCCCTCATTTTTTTTTTAATTTGTTTGCATTTTGGGGCTGAGACATTTTTCCTATAGAAAAAGTCTCAGATTCTGAGACATTTTTCCTATAGAAAAAGTCTCAGATTCTAAAACATTTTTCATATAGAAAAAGTCTCAGATTCTGAGACATTTTTCCTATAGAAAAAGTCTCAGATTCTGAGACATTTTTCCTATAGAAAAAGTCTCAGATTCTGAGACATTTTTCCTATAGAAAAAGTCTCAGATTCTGAGACATTTTTCCTATAGAAAAAGTCTCAGATTCTGAGACATTTTTTCTATAGAAAAAGTCTCAGATTCTGAGACATTTTTCCTATAGAAATAGTCTCAGATTCTGAGAAATTTTTCTCAGATTCTGAGACATTTTTCCTATAGAAAAAGTCTCAGATTCTGAGACATTTTTCCTATAGAAAAAGTCTCAGATTCTGAGAAATTTTTCCTATAGAAAAAGTCTCAGATTCTGAGAAATTTTTCCTATAGAAAAAGTCTCAGATTCTGAGACATTTTTCCTATAGAAAAAGTCTCAGATTCTGAGACATTTTTCCTATAGAAAAAGTCTCAGATTCTGAGACATTTTTCCTATAGAAAAAGTCTCAGATTCTGAGACATTTTTCCTATAGAAAAAGTCTCAGATTCTGAGACATTTTTCCTATAGAAAAAGTCTCAGATTCTGAGACATTTTTCCTATAGAAAAAGTCTCAGATTCTGAGACATTTTTCTTATAGAAAAAGTCTCAGATTCTGAGACATTTTTCTTATAGAAAAAGTCTCAGATTCTGAGACATTTTTGTTATAGAAAAAGTCTCAGATTCTGAGACATTTTTCCTATAGAAAAAGTCGCAGATTCTGAGACATTTTTCCTATAGAAAAAGTCTCAGATTCTGAGACATTTTTCCTATAGAAAAAGTCTCAGATTCTGAGAAATTTTTCTCAGATTCTGAGACATTTTTCCTATAGAAAAGTCTCAGATTCTGAGACATTTTTCCTATAGAAAAAGTCTCAGATTCTGAGACATTTTTCCTATAGAAAAAGTCTCAGATTTTGGGACATTTTTCCTATAGAAAGTTTTAGATGTTGATACATTTTTCTATATAAAGTCTCAGATTGTTTCCTACAGACGGTCCTCCTATGAAAAAAATCTTAGAATCGAAGAAATTCTTCTATAAATTAGTTCTTCAAAATATATTTATATGAAACTCCATGGATGCATCCAGTTCGTTAATGAGTACTTTTTTCCGTGACATTTAGTTTTAAATTTTAAGAACAGCACCCCTTCCAATTTTTCATATTACTGGTCTTGATTATGATGATGGTATGCGCGATCTTAATAAAATTAAAAAAAAAAATCATTGTGTGCACAATTTAAAGCTTAAATAATTATTTACCTTTTTCTAATAATTGAAAAAATGTGCTTTCGATTTTACAAATTTATTTTTTTATTTGAAGAATTTTTAAATATGTAAATATTTTGGAAAACTTAAGTTTTGTGTCAAATTTTAATGTGGTGATTATAAAATGATGACGTGTCCGAGGTAAGTTACAAAAAATAAATGACATTTCGGTGTAACACCCGAAACAGTATGCTATAATTTTTTTCTTAACTGACAATAATTATAATGGGTGTTTTGTAAGTAATCAAATTGTTAAATTTTTCTATCGTATTTTGTGTGCAAATAATGCAAATTTATAAATATGAAATAACTTTGCACGTTATTTCATAATTGGAAATTTATTTGTAACGAGGTTTTGGTACGTATTTATGCTCATTTGCGTAAATATCAAAAGTGAACTCCAAACTTATTATCGCATCCTGTATCGAAATTTACCAATACAAATAAAACAAAATGTGATAATATTAGTGACAGAATGATTCAAGTAAACCTAAAAAAAGAGTTTCGCTACTGTATATACTGTGGTATGGGGGTATACTCACTCTCGTGATTTCGTGTAATACGCATCGAAATATGGGGCAAGGACCCCATAAAGAAAATATTTTATTAATCAGTAATCGATTCGAAGACATTCTGTGAATTTTCGTCCATAACTCTGTGGAAAGCACACAGCTGTCCAAACTAAAATAGCTAGACTCCTAAGGTTTGGCGAGAATATGTCTTATGACCATGGACTAAGTTTTTGAATGGGCAAAATCAAACTAGTAGGAAAAAGTTCCAACATTTCTTTACATGTTTTTTTGTATATATGTATCTTGAACAAATGAAATATTTGTTATGCCATATAAAGTTCATTGACCTGTACTTGGAACAAGGAAATTAGAAAAAGCAATTTTTTTCGGCCCGAAATCTTTGAATATATATAATCAAATTGTATTTAAGGGTAAATATCATAATAAATTAATTTGTTAACATACATATATATAAAGGGGGGAAATGCCGCCAGCGACGCCACCGACTAAACCCCCACATATATATGTACTTAATGTCTCCGGCCACCTTTTTATCAGTCCATTCGTGGGCAGGGTGTAGAATTGCTACAGAAAGGAAGACGAAAAACCATAAAGTGCCCATTAGACGACAGACTAATCGTACCATTTGGAAACCAACCGTGGAAAATATACTTTTTGATATTTTCGCTGGTCTGCTAACAAGTTGTACAACTCAGGGATGTTAAAGTTGGTACAATTGTACTTTTTTTGGTACATTTTGACCATCAAAAGTACCGTGGTACTACCGCAACTCATTTGGTACAATTTTAAAATTTCCAATTTCTTTCTATATAACTCTCCAAAAAATCGGTAAAAGATTACAGCTTTTTTTCTTTACTTTAAAAAAATGCTAGACCGATTTAAACCATTAATGAGACGCTTTTTTTAGTTTTTACCTCTTGTTTTTGAAAGTTTAAAGTAGTTTTCAAATGGAATTTTTCTAAAAAATTTAAAAAAAAAAATTCCGGATGTTAAAAACTTCTATTATTACGCACCATCTACACGTGGGAGAATTTTTTCATGAAAGCTGAGATAACGTCGGCAGAGAAGCAGTTGGGAAATTTCAATATTTATCTCAATATCAAATGGTGTGGAAAACGAGCTGCAATTATTCTTATGAAATTTCATAATTTTCAATCAGCCGTGGAATAACTATGTATGTTTTTCATCATAAATATATGTACAATCTATTATTTAAGCACATACATTTGTTTATACACTTATTTTTTAATGATTTATTTTATTTTTCCTTTTTTCGACGCCATTTGCTCCAAAAAACAATTGTAAACATACAAATATAAGTGAATTTGACACTTGATCTCATCCAATCTCATCAGATTGTTGTTATGAGATATCTCATAACAACTATCTGATGAGATCAAATACTGAGACTAATATTTAGTCCACACCTGAGAGAAATTTCTTTGCGATTGATTTTGACGTTTCTTGATACAAATATCTCAGTATTTCTCCCAGGTGTAGACAGCGGGTTAGGAAAGGTATCAGAATTAGGTTCTTACTCACTGTTATCAAACAAAAAGTCTTAAAAATTTTCACAGAATTCATTTTTTTTTTAGACAATTAATGAAGATATTGTTAATTGCAGATTTTGAGACCTTTTATCTTTAGAAGAATTCTCAGATCTTGATATATTTTTCGTGTTTACACACTTAGATACATTTTTCCTGTCGAAAAATTCTAGAATTCGGAGAATTTTTCCTATAGATAAAGTATCTACAAATGTGAAATTTTCTGCAGAATAAATTTCAAGAAATTGTTCAAAAACGCCCTCATTTTTTTTTTAATTTGTTTGCATTTTGGGGCTTATACGGCGTTCACACTTGCTGTTTTGAAGTGTTCAAGAGTGAGATGTTTAAAAAAGTCTTTGTTCTGTATCCATTACGTTTTTATTCTGTTACTGGTGTTTTGTTGAACAACTTGTTTAAGGTCGCAAGTGTGAATGCTATAATTCAAGATTCAGTACAACCGAATGAACACTCTCATTTGTTTTATTTACATTTGTATTAACCCATTTTGGACAAAGATTCAATTTTATTTTTCTTTTTTAGAAAAAGGTACATTTTTAAAATCTTGTCAAATTTTTTTTTTTCAATTTTCCGTTATCCTATTGAAACTATTTCTGTGCTATATGGATTAATATACATATAAATTGCGGGGGTCAAGGGGGGAAATTTTTTTTAATTGCAGAAAGATGAGATGAAATTAACCTGAAATTCCACCATTTTCACACATAAATATTTTTTTGAAAAAGGGGATTTCGAAAAAACGAACAGTGGATCGAAATGGGCTAATTAACAAAAATGGTACCGTGAGGGTCCAAAAAGTACAATATTTTTTGAAAATTGGTACAAAATTGAAAACCCCATTTAGCATCCCTGGTACAACTGCTTGTTGAGTTATACCCTATTCACACTACAGTTGTAAACCGTTTTTAGCAATTATTTTTAGCATGCGTGTGAATAGGGTATAATACCCTATTCACACTTACAGTTTTAAACCGTTTTTAGCAATTATATTTAGCATTTTCTGTCAATATACTGTAATAGAATAAAGAAAGTACTATAATACCCTATTAAAGCGTACAGTTTTAAATCGTTTTTAGCAGCAATATTTTTAGCACTTTCTTTATTCTATTACAGTATATTGACAGAAAATGCTAAAAATAATAGATAAAAACGGTTTAAAACTGTAAGTGTGAATAGGGTACAATACCCTTTTCACATGTACAGTTTTAAATCGTTTTTAGCAGCAATATTTTTAGCACTTTCCTTATTCTATTACAGCATATTGACAGAAAATGCTTAAAATAATTGCTAAAAACGGTTTAAAACTGTAAGTGTGAATAGGGTATAAGCGCAGACTATATACAGACTCGACAGTAGAGTTTTATAACAAAAAAATGGGGGAAAACTAAGCGATTCTAGGAGAAAACAGAGCGGTTTTTAGTTAGATTTAAGCTAACATGGCAACACTTTCTACGACTTATACCCTATTCACACGTACAGTTTTAAATCGTTTTTAGCAGCAATATTTTTAACACTTTCTTTATTCTATTACAGTATATTGACAGAAAATGCTAAAAATAATTGCTAAAAACGGTTTAAAACTGTAAGAACAGACTAATACAGACTCGACAAATATGACAGGTGTCAAAAAAGTATTCTTTAACCATATGGTTAATATTTTCAAATTATTCTACGAATTAGGTTAGAAAGAGAAAACTGATAAAACGCGCCATAAGATAAATAGACGCCAGATCAGTTTTTGTTGTTTCACTCACCCCTAAGTCGTAGAAAGTGTTGCCATGTTAGCGTAAAACGGGCTAAAAACCGCTCTGTTTTCTCCTAGAATCGCTTATTTTTCCCCATTTTTTTCTTATAAAACTACTGTCGAGTCTGTATATAGTCTGTGCTGTAAGTGTGAATAGTGTATAAAAGTAAAAATTGTTCTTATGTAGTTTCTCGCTTAGTTTTATCATTTTGCCTTCTATTTTGATGTGGTTTGTCGCCTGTGGTGACAATTGTGACTGGGCTCCTTAATGACTTGCTCCTTTGTTTTCAAACGTTTTTGTTTTTAGCAATTGTTGACATCATTGAATAAGTGTATGCTGCATTTTTTTTATTAAAACAACAAATAACGTGTTGCATTTTTCCATGCAAATTCGATTTTTATAATTAAATTTATTTTAATAAAGTTGTTTTGTAACAAAAATTAATAAATAAAAACCCTTCAGCTTCACCTCCATCAATATTTTTGCAAAAGCGTCCTCTCCCGTAAGATACTTCATCAGATTCTGTTTATGTATGTAAGTAGTATGTGGATCTAAGTGTCATATTTACATGTTTGTTTTTACTGATGGAATCTATTGTAAATATTGCAGGATCAAAGCGAAGCAGAAAAATATTGAAAATGCAACAAAAACTTGGTGAAAGTCAACCATCGAAAAAGAAAAAAAACATAAAAAGAACAAAGTGGAAGAGAATGTGGCAATTAAAGATGAAATTGAAGAGGACAGAATTGTGATATCGGAAACCAACGTAGAATTGCCTTGTGGAAAACAACATTTCGGAAAACAATTTACGTGAACAAAGTAAGAATGAATTATTGGAATTAGTGATTTTGAATTTCGATTGAGATTTTTGTTTTAAATTTATTGCATATATTTTTCAGATGATTTTAGTATTCAACGGCATATATTGTAAAAAACAATTTATGACCCTAAGAAACTCTTTAAAAACGTCACAGATGTTTAATAAAAGGAATTTTTACAAAGGATGCTATTTTGGAGTCTTGGTCAAAGACTATTAAAGAAGACGTTTCACACGGGAAAGTAAATGAACCCTCGGGAAATAAGCTAACACGGTAGAACATTTGCCATCGTTTGCTTTGATAAATTCATTCGCTTTCCAAAATTTCACTAATACACACTCGTATTTCCACCAAAATCACTAATACTTTCACGTTTTCCGTATTTAGAATTGCGTAGAAACAAATATAATTGACAAATGTTCTTGAAAGTGAGCTTACTTGTATTTTAGTGAATGGGCAAATTTGAGTCCTGGAACGACTGGACACCCTTTGGTCTTGGTCACAAAGCGCAGAATTTCTCGGATCTTAAAGCAAGAGAGAAAGAAAGTTTGTAATATTATCCAATATTGTCAAAATTTTCTTTAGAAACCAGCAAAAGTAAAAATGACCTCTACAACCAATTTACGAATTAAATCCTGCGATGAGCCAAAAAATAGGCGAATTAAAATGGCACTACCATAAAAAACCAAATTTAGAAGGAATTGTGAACACTTCGTGTCAATAATATTTCCCTTTATTTAGAAACAGTTGACTAAAGTAACCGTATCGTAATATAAAGTATAAAAGTATATTTTTAAAATATTCGTTAATTTTAATTTAAAAACAATGTGATTAGTTAATACAAACATATATTTAAATGAATTTCAATAAATTAACGTCTTATGCTAAAAAACAAAAATATTTATTCAATGTACGAAAGTATGCAAAATGTATGAACATATATGAATATACATACATATTCATGTATGACAATGTATGATCATTCATGTACATGCACCCTCAAATTACGGATATGCGCATGTATGGACCATATATGGACAGTCATATATGCATCATATATGATCATGCATGGTTATTTTCACCCGGGTACTTATATAAAAAAAAAAGTTGGCGAGGAGAATTTTTCTTTCCGACCAATTATATGGACTATAACGAACATTTAAAACAAAAAAATAGCCAAATCGGTCCAGGCGTTCTCAAGTGTTGCAAATTTTAAGGTTATTGAAAAATGTGGGCTTTGAAGTGGAATAGTACAATAATTATTTTCGTAAAATCCTTACTTGGGCTATAATGATCATTAAAGAAAAAAATTATCAAATCAGATCATTCGCTCTCCGATCTTAGATTTATTGAAAAAAGTGGGAGTGGACAATTTTTCTTTCCGTAAAAACCTTTGTTGTGCTATCACGAATGTCAACAAATAGCCAAATCGGCCCTGTAGTTCTTCCGTTTTAGATGTATCGAAATAAAAATGGGCGTGAACAATTTTTATTTCCGTTTAAACCTAAGTTGGACTATGGCGACCCGCTTTTAGATATATCGAAAAAAGGAGATGTAAAAGTGGGAGTGATAAATTTGTTTTCCGAAAAAAATCTAAGACGAACATTAAAAAAATAAGACGAACATTTAAAAAAAATATATTATCCAAATCGGTCAGTTCTCAAGTGATCCGATTACCAACGAACTACATTTGATTTTTATTTATATTTTATTATTCTATATTTTATTTTTCTAGAGAGCAGTTTTTATATACATCGAAAACATCATTCCTTAAAGTAAAAACCTTATTTGAATTAAACCAACTCGGTCCCTCCATTCAAAAGTAGGCGTAGAAATGGAAAATTGTTATTTCCAAAAAACCTTAGTTGGAATATGACGCACATTAAAAACAAAAATAGACAAATTGATTCAGCCATTCCATGATTTAAAATATATATATTGGGAAAAGTGAGCGTAAAAGTAGGCGTGGACAATTTTTCTTTCCTTAAGAATCTTTGGCGGACTATAACCGTTATAGTTTTTTCGATACATAAAAAAAGTGGGCGTGGGAAATTTTACTATCCGTTAAAACCCTAGTTGAATTATGATGAAAATTTTCAACAAAAATTAGCCAA